>MDKI01184043.1:0-12698 GCA_005239505.1 Nicotiana paniculata | reverse complement strand
GTATATGCTTTTAGTTTTTAGCACGCTGCTTAAAATAGACATTTACTATCTTAATCATCACAAAAGTATTTTTCTAAGCTACTTTTTATCTCTTCTTAAACGTATCACTTAATTAACACTCCACTAATTTGAATATTAGAGGTAGATCATTTGAAGGAAAAAAAGTAATAAATGACTTATTATTTTTTTGAACTATCAAGTATTTGAATACAAATTCAATTGACTAAAAAGGCTAATAATTGAGACCGAATGGAGTCATATTTTTAAGCAGAACAATAAGCTATACGTACAAGATATTACTAACATATATTCAACGCACAAGTAGCAAACATGACATGTGAAAAATGATCAGTAAGATTATTCTCTGTTAAGCTTTTTTATATTGGTTTTCCATTATCTTGCGGAATATTGTGGGTTAAATAGCACACAATCACACACAAGATAAATAGAGAAGAAACTTCAACATAAGGATTTAACGAGGTTCGGCTAAGCCTAATCCTCAGACAAAAGCAGAGAGAGTTTTCCACTATAAATAAGAAGAAAAGTACAGTACAATCTATAGGATCTCCAACCACAACCCCTATATATAGATCCCAAATAGTCTCAAGCCTATAAGAGAAAGGTTTCCTAATTTGACAAGTACTATAGGTTTTCCTTTCCCAAATCTATTAGGACAATGGATTTTCCTATACATATAGGGATTATGGTTTTCCTAAAAATACAAAAAATAATTCAAGCCACAAAATAACAAATCTTCCCCTTGGCTTGAATTCTCTTCATCAACAGAAACAACGTCTCTCTGCCTTGCCCTCAGCCCTCGCAAGGGCTATTGCCGCACACATCAACCTAGTCTAGGCAACGCCTAAACTTGTTAAGAGACTCGATCTCTTTAGCCATAGCACTAATCCGTAGATTTGGCTTTGTACTCTGAATAACTTCTGAGTAGCTATAACACTCAAATGCATCAACAGTCTCTGCAACTGCCAAAGCAAATCCCACTAGATTCGTATATCCAATAAGATTCCCACCAACTACGTTTGCAAACCTTTGCGGTCGGTTGATCACTCTCTTCTTTTTGCCTGTTGGAATAATATATGGTTGATGCGCGGGTGCATCAACATTATCATCTTGATCAATATTTTGCACCTCCTCCACTTCCTCTATTTTATAACTGCTGGGATGAGCTAGTGGAGATTCAATTTCTAGCTCTATCGTTCACTGACACCGCCGTGGGCATGTAATTTTTATCCTATAAAATTATTTCCACAAAATTAATAAATAAATTAATCCTATTTATTTAGATTTTTTGGTATTTATTTGGAATTATTTGTAGTTTAGTTGCACTTTTCATTTTTAAGTTATGAAAACTAACAAAAATATTTAAATCTTCATCATCTTGCATTATTAGGTTTTTAATTTAATTTAATTCCTAATTGCATAGTTAATTAGATAATTAAAAATAAAAGCGCAAAAAATTATTATTTTGACATGATTAAAACTAGTAATTTTTCTTGTTTAAACTTAAAAATCGACTAATTATGTAAATAATACCAAATAGATAAGTAGTGTAATTTTACAATTTAAGATAATTTAGCATTTAATTTAGGGCTTAATTAAATTAGTTATAATTTAAAAATTAATTAATTAAAGGACTAATTAACCTAAAAACCCGGATTGGGCTAAGTCTTTTAAAACCAAGCCCAATCCCTAACTTAACCCAAAACACCCCAAGCCCAAAACCCTTGTCCGGCTAGCCCCTTTACCCCCTAAAACGACGTCGTTTGGGCGACCATCAATCCAGGCCGTTGATCTTCTAATGATCTAACGGCCCGGAACTCCCCTTCCCCCAACTATTTATATGTCCAAACCCTCTCTTACCCCTCTCATTTCACCTTCCATCCTCTCTCACTTCATTTTTTCCCTAGCGGCTCCCAAACCCTAGTGCCGCCTCAACTCCCACCTCCCAAAACCCTAGCCGCCATCATATCCCCTATCACGTCGCCGTCGAAAATCGCCTAAAGGCGGCGGCGAAACCTAAACTATCCCAAAACCACCCCAAATCGACCCTATGCTCCTCCTAAACCCCATGTCATAAATATTTACCCTCAAACCACAAAAAACCAACCAATCTAAACCTAAAAAACGGTCAAAAATCCTATGCCACCCTAACCCCGCCATCGGGAATCGCCTATGGCGGCGGTAAACCTCTAAACTCACTCAAAATAACCCCATACCCTACTCTCATCCTCCTAAACCTCATCTTACCAATCAAATCCCTAAAACCTTCACCAATAATTATAGATCTTAGATCTAGGGTCTCTGAAATCCTAGAACTGTCAAAATCCCCCTAGGCGCTAAAAAATCCTCCTGTCAAGATCTCCCATCAAGGATCTCAGATTCCAGATGGGAGTCTTGGCATGAGGGGTTTTTCACGGTTAGATCCACTTTTTTTTTACAAGTTTTGCTATTTTTCTATTATTTTTTCACTTTTCTTACAATTTTTTTTAGTTATTTCTATTTTTATTGTTGTATTCTGTTATTATTATTGTTAGTTATTTCTGTTAAAATTAATTAACTAATTAAACAGGACTTAGTTAAAGTAATATATAAAATCAGTGTAAGTATATTCTGTTAGTTTTACTTTTTCGCGTTTTATTTTTTAATTGATTAAATTGACTTAATTAGATAAAGTGAAAAAGAAAAAGTAAAAAAAAAAAACACAGTATTAATTTATTTATTTACATTCTATTTTTTTTATCCTATATTAATCTTGCACTTATTTTCTGTTAAGCATTTACTGTTTTATTTATTTATTTATTGTTATTATTAATCATTTATTTTCTTTATTTAATTATTGGTAAAATTGGGCCTCACTAAGTTGGTCCGTTCCCTTTGGTTCATAAAATTGGGTCAGACTGAATAAGACAGGCCCATAGCTTTAAAGCTTAAGAACCAAAGCCAAGAGTCACCTAACTCGGGCCTGTAGACATGTAATTTTTGACCTTCCCCGTGATTTTACACAGTATAGTGTCTAAATATTTAGTTTAGGTCTAATATCGTTATTTTAACTAGTTTTGACCTTTTTAATTTATTTTATCGCAAAAACTAAAATTATAAAAAAAAAATAGTTTCATTTTGTAGTCATACTATTTTGCTAGGATTTTTATTTTTATATAATCTTTGAAAAATACCAACAAAAAAAAAAATAGTTTCAACTTTAATTCTTAGTTTTATTTTTAATATAATAATTTATTAAAATCAATTAAGAGTTATTTTATATTTTTTTCTTATAAGTATTTTAGAAGCAACTTTTTAGCCCAATTTTGTAGATTTAGAGTCCAACTCAGACCTAAGCCCATAATTTTCAAACTCATTTCCCTTAGCCTAATACCTATTAACTTACCCTAAAACATATACCCCTATAAAGAGGACACAATAACACACCCTTAGAGACAAAAAAAGAGGAACCTCCCCCTTCCAAAGAACAAAAACGGCGGACCTCCCCTGCCTTCTCCCTCACCTTCTCAACATGCAGACTAGAGACCCAAGTTAGGGAAATCAGACCTAGACCCCTAAAAACCAAAAATGGCGCTCCATCTTCTCTCTTCTTCAACGTAAATCTACACCCATCAGCCGTTTCTTATTCTTGAACACCTTCTGTTTCTTCTTCTTAAAAAAATCAGCCAAGACACTCTCACCAACATTATAAAAAAGAAGACAGTCATCACACAATTAGGGGGATAGATAAGGAAAAATGGGGGCTGGCATTGTCTTTTTCTTCTTCTTGATAGCTCCTCTATTTCCTCATTGAAACCAGCAGCTCACATCTGTAAAAAAAAACCATTTTCGTCACTTAAAAAAACTTCAAAAATCACCCTCCCCAAAGCACTATGTTCCAGATCTAAAAACACCATTGAAATACCACAAAAAAATCAACTAAACCGGCTCATAAACTGTCCTCAAATCCAGCAAAATCAGCCACGTAATAGCCTAAAAACTAGCTGCAAATAGCCATGAAACAGCTGCTCCAAAAACAACCCGAAATAGCAGCTCCAAGAGCTGAAATAACCACCCAAAACTAGTTGAAACGCAGCACCAAACCACCCCAAAAATAGTCGCTATCGCACAATGTTTGCCGGCGAACAGAGGTTTGTTTTAACTGTGTAAGCCACCCAAGTTCAGTCGAGTTGTTGACTTGGGTTCAAGGTTTTCGGCGCCGGCGCGGGTCTCGATCGGATCATGGTTCGTTTGTACGAAAGTGTTAGAAGTTCTTTGCTATCTACAATGTATTGAAGATTATATTTCGAATATGAAAAGGTCAGTTCATTTTCTTTTTTCTTCACGAATTGTTTCGATCTTTCTTCTTATAATTTGCTTGTCACTGATTTGGTGTCTCACATTTTGTCACTTGGATTTGTTGTCTGGTGTTAATGGGTGTGCAATGTTGAGTTTTGGTTATTAAGTTGGTGTAATTAATGTTGAGTTTCTTATTTAATTTGTAATAATCAATATCGAGTTGTTACTAAGTTCATATAATTAAAGTTGAGCAGAAACAGTAGATGACGTTAATCAAGTTTGGTTTCGTTAGGTGATTTATAAATGATGAATATTATGTTAGTGGATTTTTTCTTAATCTAATGCATTTGTTTCATTTTCTTGTTAGAAGTTTTCTCTTTAAGAATGGTTTTGTATGCTGGATTTTTGAGAGAGAGAGAGTGAAGTTAGAATTGAGCTGTAAGTGAAAATTTGTGGGCCATGGAGATTGACTAAAGAATTGAAAATTGGTGAACCTTTTACACTTAAAAGTATTGAGTTGAATTAGTTTGGGAAAAGTTCTATCAAGCCCAATAACAACGTAATCCTATACGCTTCTTCACAAATTCATTCCATAACTGATGATCTTCATGTTTCATCTCAAATTTAGGTATTAAACAAATTATGAACACACGTTATTAGCTTTAGGCATGACTAATAAAATCATCGTGACTATGGGTACGATTTTCGTGGCATGGTCATGATACGTAAATCCCAATTTGGGTGTGCATTTCATGTGGTCTGACCCTAACTTCAAACAATAATAAAACCACACGTAGCAATCGAGGGTGCATTTCATATGACGTGTTTGCCATGTGTTCAAAAACAACAAGTGCACGTCATCGTGACTTGTCTAAGATAAATCCATAAACGTCCTAATTGATCTTAAAACTAAAAATGCTCCTTCAAATAGAAAACATAAAGAATAATCAAACATCGCCTCAAATAGGCACTATAAAACCGTCACGACCATAGTCTTGACTATGTAATCTACACTCGGGTTCGACAACTCATGTCCCCATCTTCAACTTCAAATTATAACAAAAATCACATGTTGCAATTGCGGGTGCATTTCATGTGGCGTACTTATAATGTGTCCAAAAAAATAAGCAAGTGCACGCCATCGTGACTTGTTTCAAGATAAATTCATAAATACTAAAAGCGGTTAAAAATTAAACGGCTAAATACACAATAGGCTAAAATATGTAAATAATCAAATAATTTAGGCCAAATATTAATAGTTAAGCTACCGTGCTAGAATCACGGAACTCGGGAATGCCTAACACCTTCTACCGGGTTAACGGAATTCCTTACTCAGATTTCTGGTCGCAGACAAATCAAAACGGAGTCTAAATTTCCTTGGTTTGGGATTTTTCAAAAATAAAATGGTGTCCTGGAGCATCGTTAAAAATCCGGGTGGCGACTCTGAAATAATAATAAGTCCCAAAACCAAATAATGTCACTTAAAGTGGAAAAATTCCCTAATCACCCTTACCGGGGGTGAAAAAAGGAGGTGTGACAGCTCTGGCGACTCTGTTGGGGAATCGAACCCAGAATCTCTGGTTCAGGGTTTAAGAATTCGAGCTTAGAATAGATATTATATTTGGCTTTCATTATTGTCTGATTTTTATATGTGTTGAACCTAATGTGCTAAATGCCGCCTTTTACCTCTTTGATATTATCTGAACTGTATATAAATTGTGCCGAAGCCTTTCTTCTCTCTGAGTCTTCTAAATCATCTGGGAAGTGTGCACTTCGTGTGACTTCTTTTCTGTTAGAGTAATATCCAAATTTTAGAACGAGGTACGGACAAGTTGCAAAGCCGGTGAAGCTTCTATATTTCCGGTACGCTGCCCCTCCCTCGGCCCGAGCTGTCCGCTCGGGTAAGCCAGGTCTAGAGCCATACACCCTAGGATTTAAACTTAGAATAACATAGTCTCATGTCGGATCCCTAGTAGGTGCGTTTGTTTGCATCACGTGCATTTGACTTTGGGGACTCAATACAGGGGTTGAGTCCGTCTAGGACACGTGTACCCAATTTAAAAGACCATCCTGATGCATCTTACGTGCTACTTGCATATCAGTTTGTTTTGGCTTGCATGTTTGACTGGCTTCTGGAATAAGGGAAGAAAATGAAAAAAAAGGAAAATCGAAAAGAAAAAAAAATCAAGAGTGAGCGGTAGGTATTTGAAAAATGCTGAAACTCTCCCGAAAAAAAAGAGAAATAAAATAAGTGAATGTCTTTAAAAGTCATATTTTCCCAGTTCCGTCAAAACTGACAGAACTACGCGGGTCTGATTCTCACCGGATATGAGATACGTAGACAAACCTCATCGGTTCTGGCCCTCAATTTTAAGAAAAAATCCAAAAATATTTTATTTCCTTCCTTCTTTAGAAAAGTCTCTCTTTGAGTCTCCAATTCTTTTTTTTTTTTTTTAAATCCCCAAAAAATATTTTTCTACCTTTTTCTTTTCCCCAATTTTTAAAAATCCAAAAATATTTTCCTTTACTTTCTTCTATAGAAAAGTCTTTCTTTGAGACCTAAATTTTCAAAAATTCAAAAATATTTTCCTTTACTTCCTTCTGTAGAAAAGTCTCTCTTTGAGACCCCTTTTTTCAAAAATCCAAAAAAAAAAAAATTCCTTTAATTCCTTTTTAGAAGTCTTTCTTTAAAAATCCCAAATAAAAATTTTTAAAACCAAAAATATTTTCTTTCATCTTAATAAGTCTTTCATTTAAAAATAAAAATCAATCAATATCCAAAAAAAAAAAAAATTCTACCTTATTTTAAGAAGTCTTTTTCCCAAAAATTCAAAAAAAAAATATTTTCTTTCTTCTTTAGAAGTCTTTCTTTAAAAATTTCGAGACAAAAAAAAAAAGGTAGAATCAAAAATCCAAAAATATCTTCATTCTTCTTTCGAAAATCGAAAAGAAAATTCAAGCTTCAAAAATATTTTCTTTTTCTTTAGAAGTATTTCTTTCATAAATTCAAAATAAAAGTCCAAAAAATCCAAAAATATTTCTTTTCTTCTTTGGAAATTTTTCTTTCGAAATTCAAAAAAATATAATATATTTTTTCTTTCTTGTTTAGAAGTCTTTCTTTTCAAAAATTCTCGGAAAAAAAAACAAATCTAAATCCAAAAATATTTTCTTTCTTCTTTTTAAGTCTTTGTTTCGAAAAAAATAAATACAAAAAGAAATTCAAAATCAAAAAAATAGAGTTAGGTTATTTACTTTATTCCCAATCTTCCCGAACTACGCAAGATCTGATTCATGCGGCGTCATGATACGTAGGCAACCCCATAGGATTCGATCATAACCATAAAAAATTAAAAAGAGTGAGAGAAAAAGAAAGTGAAAAAAAAGAAAAAAAAAGAATGATAATAAGGACCGACTGAGTCCAAGCTAACGTGTCTTTTGTTTTGAATTTTAGAGAAAAGTTTGAGGTGGTCGGTTTGTGGTAAGCTGACAACACAAAATCTAAGGAAAAATGACAACTGACATCGAAGCTGTTACAAGCGGTCATGAGACTCAGGGTCAGAGGGTTCAACAAGAGTCTACCATGGTTGAGGAAAATAGAGTACTGAAACAGAAAATGACTGAAATGTATCAAGCATGGGCCAATGGCCAAGGATCGCCTTTTTCTTCTCATGGTTTCCCAGAGTTCACATCCATCACGAATACTACCATTCCGGTCTCATTTTCTGATCAATCCTGTCCATCTGGGTTCAGTCTTTATCCCAACTGTACGACTACAACTGAAACTTCAGTTGCGCGCTCCCAAAGTGTGCCATTGACAACCAATCAGACAACCGTTGATGTTATGCATGTCTTCACTGTCCCACAACCAATAGTAGTACAGAGGAAAACTCACGAGTCACAATTTGCTACCCATCAAGAACAGTACTATTCTCCTGAGTATTATTCGTACCTATTTAATCTTCCGGCAAAGATTGAGAAGCCTGCCCAAAAGATGGCACATGAAGAAATGACCCAAAGACTAGAAAACTTGGAACAACAGTTGAAAAACATGCAAGGGTTGGCTGGTAAGAAAAGTATAGCCTTCAAGGATCTATGTATGTTCACCGATGTTCATTTGCCACTTGGTTTCAAGATCCCAACATTTGAAAAGTATGATGGACATGGAGACCCCATAGCCCAGCTGAAAAGGTATTGCAGTCAGCTAAGAGGTGCAGGAGGAAAGGAAGAATTACTGATGGCTTATTTTGGAGAAAGCCTTACGGGGGTAGCCTCTAAATGGTTTACTTATCAAGATACATCTCGATGGTATGTCTGGGATGAAATGGCTTAGGACTTTGTCAAACAGTTCCAATACAACATTGACATTGCCCCGGACCGCAATTCCCTTTCAAACTTGAAGAAGAAACCAACTGAAAGTTTCAGGGAATATGTCATTAAATGCAGAGAGCAAGCGGCTAGAGTTAAGCCACCCATGGATGACCACGAGCTAATCACTGTCTTCCTTCAGGCGCAAGTGTCAGATTACTTTCAGAACATGATGTCCGCAGTTGGCAAATCCTTCTCGTAAGCAATCAAAATGGGATAAATGGTAGAGAATGGCCTTAATACAGGAAGAATTATAAGTCAAGCAGCTCTCAAAGCCGCAACTCAGGCTGTCCAGATTGAATCTGATAATCTTAGCGACACAAAGGAGAAGGATGAAGAAATTATGATGACATCAGGGTCGACAAGAGGTTTTAGGAGAACATCTCGAAGGTGTGACCAGCCTCGTCTGTTTTCCAATGATTCCCATGAGCACTACTATCCACCTCAGAATCCACAATACTATTTTTCTCCACCTGACTATGTTGTCCAGCCACCAAGGCACCCCAGAAGGCGAGCATCAGCACTGCAAAATCTCCACCAACCTCCACAAAATTTTTAAGTTCCCTATAACCCGCATCCAAGCAAGGGGTATAGAGGGGAACAAAGGTTGAAAGATAATTTTACACCAATAGGGGAGTCTTATACAAGCTTGTTTGAGAAATTAAAGAATTATGACATGATTGCACCTATTCCTCCAAATCATGTGGACCCACGTGCAAGAAGTTTTGACCCTTCTAAAAGGTGTGAATACCATTCCAATGCCTAGGGTCACGATGTTGAAAGCTTTCTGGATTTGAAAAGAGAAATAGAAAGGATGATCCAGGAAAATCTGATTGTGATCACAGACAGTGACACCTAGAATATCACGCAGAATCATTTACCTACACATGATGATTCACACTTTGTGGGGATGATGCGTGGTGGTAGGGAGTATGAGAATCCTCTCGGGAACTATCTAACTGAATTTGATGATTTTGAAATTGGAGAATGCTCTGCTGATTCTGATGAGCAAATTTGTGGCTAAATGTCAAGCTTATCAATTGAAAAGTCATTCCCTCCTCACTAGGAAGGAATCTTGGTAGCTTGTTTTGATGTTTTTTCTATTATCTGGGTTATTTCAGGGTTATGATCCAGATTTTATTTTTTTTATTGAGTCAAACCCTTCTATCCCTCTGTTCTGTTTGTGTCAGTCTTGTCAGTCTGTTTTGTTGATATTTTCATTATCCGGGTTATTTTAGGGTTGTAACTCGGATTTGAGGTTGTTTTTCTTGTTGTTTACTCAATGAAATACAGTTTGTCCTTTTGTGTCATTCCATGCTTAGTTGTTTTGGCGCTAGTTTTAGTGATATGACATGCATGCGGAAATTTTAGCCAGATCTTAAAAAACTAATTTAGTCTTGAATGAGATAAGTGAGAAAGAGACACTTTTGAGGATGAATAAAGAGTTGAAATACGTTGGAATTAAGGTCGAGTAAAATTCACCTTCAATTAATTGTGAAGATCGGGTTTGAGGATTTTTTATCAATTGAAGCTTGATCGAAAGTTTGACATTAATGGACGGAAAGTGTCTTTCGACCAGGACACTAAGAAAATAGACATGTTCATCAATGCTATGATCACGGAAAGATAATATGTTTTGGCATTCTCGAGGCTGGGAGGCCCTTTTTCTACTATCTAAACACTTTATACCCTTCTCTACCCCTTTTGAGCTAGTGTCAATTTTATTTGACCACCCTCTTTTGGAATCAAGTTTAAAGTTAAAAGTCAAAAAAAAAATTAAAAAAAAAATTAAAAAAAAATGAAAAGAAAGGTTCATGTCCCAAGAGTAAAAACTGGGGAAACTCTTAGAAAGTTCAAATGAGAAAAAAAGAGAAGAAAAGAACAGTCAAAGTCCATGCCCTCACAAAATAAAAGCTTGTGCAATTTGTTTTGAGAAAGAAAAAAGTAGAAAGAAAGAAAAATGAAATGAAAAAAAAAGAAAAAACAAAGAAAAAAAAAAAAAAAGTTAGGTCAGGTGTTTGAACTACGTTAGACTCGATTCCTTAAAAAAAAGGATACGTAGGCAGCCTTACACGGTTCGGTCCAACCAAATAGAATTCAAAAAAAATAATCCAGAAAAATCCCCAGTAGCTAAAACTAGGGCAAAAATTTTATTTCACTTTTGAAAGAGTCGATTTCAAGAGTTGTAAGTCTACAACCCCTCATTTTGAGTCTACTTTGAGCCTTCATGCCGACCTTCCTTTCCAACCCTATCCAAAAACCTTACGAATAAAGACCTCCCGATATGCCTTCAAGAATGTCAATTGAAGTATGCAATGAGCAACAGTTTTCATGTGACATAAAACACTGTCAATTTGCTCATCCAAGAAAGCAAAATAAAAGAAAAAAATAAAGAAGAAAAAATGAGAGAGTCTTACTAGTGAAAACCCTCACGGGCACTGTAAGGCGATGGTAAGTAGAGAAAAATAAATGAGAGAGACTTGTTGGTGAAAACCCCTCGGGGCACCACTAGTTGATAGTGAGTCGTGAAGCTGATGCAAAGGATTGGTACGAACAAGCCCGACTTCAAAGGTCATAATAATGGTAAAAAGAAATATTAGATCAGTTTGATAGATCAGGCCGTTAAGTCCAAAATGCATGTCATGATCATTAAGCTAGTTACCGCAAAAAAAAAAACTCTTTTCCTTCTGTTCTTCTGATAGAGGCATTGCTTGTTAATACTTGCTTCTTTGAATCATTGTGTCCTTCACTCTGAGTCAGTCCCTGTCAAAACAAGCAAGAAAAGATTTTAAAATCTGCTATCAGCTTTTCAGTTGCACAAAAGTGAATTTGGCCAGCAATTCAATATGCATTGAGGATTCATGCAGAGGCTTCCCCCCAAAAGACCCTTGTCAGCCTACTTGGCGCAAGTAAAGATAAATGATGATTCTCTCTGATAGAAAAATTGCTCCAAAAGGCAAGAAGCCAATCAAGATATTAGAAAAGGTCGCCTAAGTAAAGATCTCCTGTTGGGATAAGGCTGACTGATCCACAAATACATATGGCATTGGGTGTGAAACAATCAGGGTTGATGCAGAGCAAAAGTCTCTTGAAACCGACTCAAGTTGATTGAGAAAAAGCCAAGCTGCTCAGGACTCAAGGCCACAAACCGACCACCACTTTCAAAACTGACAGAATTTTCTTTGTTGAAACAGGAACAAAGCAGTGCAAGGAAAGTGGTTAAAAAAAAGAATTGAAGAGAAAGAGCCGACAAAGGTAAGTTTCTCAAATCTTTGTCGTTATTTATCTTGCTACTGTGCATAAATTGTTGCCATTTCTCTTCACATTTTTCCTCCTAGGATAAAAACTCCTAGTCTGATGGATGTCCTTCCAATAAAAATCTTAGTCTGATGAATCTTTCTCCTAAGATACCAAAAAAATAAGGGACTTAGTCTGATGAATTTTCTCCTAGCATCGAAATCTTAGTCTGATGAATCTTTCTCCTAAGATAACAAAAAAACGAGACTTAGTCTGGTGAACTTTCTCCTAGGATCAAAATCTTAGTTTGATGAATCTTTCTCCAAAGATAATAATAAAAAAAAGACCTAGCCCGATGAATTTTCTCCTAGGATCGAAATCTTAGTCTGATAAATCTTTCTCCTAAGATAGAAGCCCTAGTCTGATGAATCTTTCTCCTAGGATAAATGTCTTAGTCTGATGAATCTTTCTCGTAAGATAATAAAAAAAAGGACCTAATCTGATGAATTTTCTCCCTGGATCGAAACCTAGTCTGATGAATTTTCTATTAGGATCGAAATCTTAGTCTAATGAATCTTTCTCCTAAGATAGAAGACCTAGTCTGATGAACATTCTCCCAGGAAAAAAATCTTAGTCTGATGAATCTTTCTCCTAAGATACCAAAACAAAACAAAACAAAAAAAATAGTCTGATGAATTTTCTCCTAGGATATGTCTTAGTCTGATGAATCTTTCTCCTGAGATAAGAAACCTAGTCTGATGAATCTTTCTCCTAGGATAAAAATCTTAGTCTGATGAATC
>ML329341.1:0-22680 GCA_005239505.1 Nicotiana paniculata | reverse complement strand
GTATCGTTATCTCTAATCCAACCTCTAAACCCTCGGTTATGACTTTCGTCTATACTGGCTTAATACCCCAGATTATATTTGCAGCGCCCGTTTAGTCTTTTTATAGGACATAGTTGAGCCTGATCACACAGCTAATTGAGAGCCCTTCAATCAACTACAACAAGAACGTAGTTGAAAAAATAGAGTTTAATCAACCAATCAAAGCTATATTAATATCACAATAAGTGTATTCCCCAATGGGTTCCACACGAAATTAGCTAAACATATTCAAAAGAATAAAATCTAAAATAACTTGCATAATAGAACTACAAAGTAAAGAAGAAAATATGTACAAATTGATGTTTTGCCTTTGATCCACACTAATCTCGAATCTCTGTGAATCTCCGGTGAATCTCTCTTGTAGTTGTGTTTTAGGAGTCTATTTATAAGTTTAGGACAAACACTAAACGTGTAGGAGACTTCTATTTCAATTGGGAAACNTTTCTGGCCGACTGGGGACCCTGGCGTTTGGACCCAAACGCCTGGCTAACGCCAGGCTAGGGCTGGCGTTTCAGCCCAAATGCCTGGATAACGCCAGGGTAGGGCTGGCGTTTCAGCCCTAACGCCTGGCTAACTCCAAGTAGGGTCAGTGTGTTTGGATCTGTCGCCCGGCTATCGCCCGAGTGTCTCCTTTCGCGTATCTTTCGACGTATTTGCATCCTTTTAGCTCCGTTTCCATCTCCACTTCACCTACACATGAAATAAACTCCATTAAGCACATAACAAGTGTAATTTTATCATTAATGCGCATAAAATGTAAGGTATATCACATGTTAAACTATGCAATTTAGTCTCGCATCAAGCAAGATCTTCCACAAACGCACCCGGAGAAGGAAGTCATGTTGCTGAAAAGATCAAGAAAACTCTTGCTTTTCTTGACCTCTCTAGATCCAAGCACTCTGTTGTGAAGGGAGATGATGATGCTTCAAGTGATGGATCCTCCTCACTTACACCACATAGCTTGAGCCAATCAAGGATCAATCTGTGTGAAAATCCATGTTACTATCCATCGTCCACGACAATCATGCAAGCCATGGTGACAAACACTTCATCTGTGGAGGAGCAGTTGGCAAACTTGATAGAAGCAATCGCTGGCTTGACCAACAACAACAACAACAACACAACAACAAAACCCAGTTTGATCCCAGCATGTGGGGTATGGGGAGGTTAGTCTGTACGCAGACCTTACCCCTACCTAATGCAGGTAGAGAGGTTATTTCCAATAGACCCTTGGCTCAAGAAGGTCAAGAAGAAGAAGAGGGAAGCAAGGAAGGAAGAAAGATGGAAGAAAAAAGGATAAACAATATCCAATAATAATAGCAACACGGAATACAATACCTAAGGCGAGCAAAACCACATACCATAATAAAAATCAAAGAATAAGAAGGAAAATGCATGCTACTAAGCCTATCGGTGAGAACTATAAACTACCTACTAACCCTCTACCTTAATCATCGACCTTCACACCCTCCTATCAAGTGTCATGTCCTCAGTGAGCCGAATTAGCGCCATGTCCTGCCTAATCACTTCTCCCCAATACTTCTTAAGCCTACCTCGAACCCTTCTCAAACTCCTCACGGCCAACCTCTCACACCTCCTGACAGGGGCATCAATGCTTCTTCTCCTAACATGTCTGAACCATCTCAGCCGCGACTCCCGCATCTTGTCCTCCACGAATGCTACTCCCACTCTATCCCGGATAACTTCATTCTTAATTCTATCTCACCTGGTACACCCACACATCCATCTCAACATCCTTATCTCTGTTACTCTCATCTTCTGCACGTGGGAGTTCTTGACTGGCCAACACTCAGCCCCATACAGCATAGCGGGTCAAACCACCACTGATAAAACTTACCCTTAAGTCCTAACGACACATTCTTATCACATAGAACACCGGAAGCGAGCCTCCACTTCATTCACCTTGCTCCAATGCGATGTGTGACATCTTCGTCAATCACCCTGTTACCCTGGATAATAGACCCGAGATACTTAAAACTCGCTCTCTTGGGGATAACTTGAGCATCAAGCTTAACCTCTACGTCTCCATCATGGGTCTCATTGAATTTGCACTCCAAGTATTATGTCTTGGTTCTACTCAGTTTGAAACCTTTAGACTCCAAGGTCTGTCTCCAAACCTCCAACCTCGCGTTAACTACGCTACGCGTCTTGTCTATCAACACTATATCATCGGCAAATAGCATGCACCAAGGCACCTCCCCTTGGATGTGACGCGACAGTACATCCATCGCCAAGGCAAACAAAAATGGGCTAAGAGATGATCCTGGTGCAACCCCATCACCACAGGGAAAAGGTTCGAGTCACCACCCACAGTCCTCACCTGAGTCTTAGCATCATCATACATATCCTTAATCACCCTAATGTACGCTACCGGAACTCCGCTAACCTCCAAACACCTCCACATGGACTCCCTCATAACTTTATCGTATGCATTCTCAAGGTCAATAAACACCATATGTAAATCCTTCTTCCTTTATCTGTACTGATCCACTAATCTCCTTACTAGATGAATCACTTCCGTAGTCGAACTCCCCGACATGAATCCAAACTGATTCTCGGAAATAGAAACGCACTTCCTCACCCTGGCCTCCACCACTCTCTCACAAACCTTCATAGTATGACTCAATAACTTGATACCTCTATAATTGTTTCAAAAATCACTCTTGTTCTTGTAAAGCGGAACCACCTTACTCCACCTCCATTCTTCAGGCATCTTATTTGCCTTAAAAATAACATTAAACAGCCTAGTGAGCTACTCCAAACCTGCCCTCCCCGCGCTCTTCCAAAATTCCACCGAGATTTCATCTGGCCCCATTGCTCTGCCCTTGCACATTTTACGCATCGCTACTTCCACCTCCTCTACCGTAATCCTCCTACAGTACCCAAAATCCCTCCGACTCTCGGAGTGCTCCAACTCACCCAGCACAATGCATCTATCCCCCTCCTCATTCAACAGTTTATGGAAGTATGTTTGCCCTCTTCTCCTAATGAGTGCCTCGTCCATCAACACTTTACCATGCTTGTCCTTGATGCACTTGACTTGGTCTAAGTCACGGGCTTTCCTCTCCCTCACCTTGGCCAACCGGTACAACCTCTTGTCCCCACCTTTGCCTTCGATCTCCTCGTACAAATGAGCAAATGTTGTGTTCTTAGCCATCGTAACTGCTAACTTTTCCTCTTTCTTTGCCTTTATGTAACACTCCCGATAAGTCCGTTTTTCCTCCTCGTTTGTACTCTCTACTAGCTTCAAATAAGCAACTTTCTAGCTTCCACTTTACCTTGAACCTCTCCATTCCACCACCAGTCCCCTTTATGACCCCCAGGAGAACCCTTCGTGACCCCTAAGACCTCTGTAGCAGCTACCCTAATGTAATCTGCAGTCATGGACCACATACTAGACGCGTCCCCCATACTTATCCATGCCCTCATAGCCACCAACTTCTCCCCTAAATCTTGAGCTTTGTCCTTGGTCAAGTTACCCCACTTGATCTTAGGTTTCCTGCACCCCGCCCTCTACCTCCTACTCCTCTTGATCTCTAGGTCCATAAGTAGGAGCCTATGCAGAGTCGTGAGGTTCTCACTCGGGATGACCTTGCAGTCAGGCACAAACCTTTATCGTATTTCCAATAGAGAAAGTAATCAATTTGATACTTGCCCATTAAATTTCGTAAAGTGTCCAGGTTCTCTTCTCTCTTCGGGAAACTCGAGTTAGCTATAACCAAATCAAAAGCTCTAGCAAACTCCAACATTGAATTACCTCCCTCATTCCTATCCCCAAAATCGTACCCGCCATGCACATCATCATAACCCCTAGAACTAGCCCCAATATGACCATTGAAATCTCCGCCAATGAACAACTTCTCTGTGTGCGGGATACTACGCACCATCTCGTCCAGATCATCCCAAAATTGCTTCTTGACCTCCTGGTTCAAACCTACCCGAGGAGCGTATGCACTAATCACGTTTACAGTAAACAAACAAACTACCAACTTAATACTTATCAACCTATCATTTACCCTCCTAACCTCAACCACGAGCTCCCTGAAGTCCTTGCCTAGTAAATTACCTACCCCATTCTTGCCCCAGCGCTCCCTGAGTACCATAGCTTAAACCCGTCTACATCTCATGCCCTAGTACCCTTCCATCTAGTCTCCTAAACACATGTTGTGTTGATCTTCCTCCTCTGAAGAATATTAGCTAACTCTATAGACTTCCCCATCAACGTCCCAATATTCCAAGACCCAATTCTCAACCTAGAGGATTTCTTACCGCCCCCCCTTCCCACCCTTGGACCCCACCCCCATCCCCGCCCGAGGACATGACCTTACTCTCACATCGTTAACTACCGCCACTATAAGCAAAAGGTATTAGGTAAAAACTACCACTAAGAACCAAAAATAGGAACGATGGACTACAAGCTACGAACCCGAGAGCTAAAAAACACAAATGAGAAACTATGAGAATAGAAACGCGAGCAGGCACTAGAACAATGAATCTACCACGTCTACAAAACTACCCCTATGCAAACACAGAACTAAAATGAATAGATAAAATCTTAAGCTTAAAACACTAATAAAAAAGATAGAAAAAGTAATTAATCCAATCAAAATTGTCGGCAAGGCAACAGTAAATAGATATGAGTGAATACAATTCAAGAAAGATGGAACTTGGATCATAGTCGGGGATGTCCGTACGCGCTTTCAAATCCGTTGGTTGCTGCTGCTCCGATGGATGCCGAAAATTCTGGTGCTCCGGCGAACTTTCAATCGAAAAACTGATAAATCAAAAATCAAGACGGCAACACCAAAAATCAGAGAACTCGTCGAAAAATCAACTCCAATAACAAAATGCAATCCCTTTGCATTCCCACTGGTATACGAACAAGATTAATCCCAACTTTTTAAAAAATCAGATAAGATGTATAACAATTGGTTCAACGCTTTCACTACAAATTGAAACTTGATTGCAAATCGTTCCGTCAAAGTGATGACCTAGTTGATATATTCTGCCCCAATTTTATGTTCCTTCACTTTCAAAACAACCAGAACGGAAAGTGATGGTACGGTGAAGTGACGAATATAGAGTAAGTTACAGTTACCAATGACGGCGAGAAATTAGTGACGAGCAATGGCGAAAATGATGGTACAATGAAGTGATATAGTGAGGATGACGAAGAAATAGGGAAATGAGAGTAGAGTAAAGAAGGGAATGTTTCCGGCGGCAGTTGAAGGAGTTGACGACGGCGGCAGGTTGTGACGATAGCGGTTGACGACGACGGAAGAAAAGTTCAGAACAAAAATCCCAATCGATAAGAAATATCCCTTGGATCAAGATTCTTCAATAAAATATGATATATGTTTATACAAATAGTTCAATTTAATTAGCTTCTTGATTTATTTTCGAAACAAGAGTGGTCCTCTCTTAGCAATGGCGAATCCAAAATTTAGACACTATATGTTTCGCTGGCTTGACCAAGTGTATGCAAAATCAAGATGCCATTACGACAAGATAACATATGGGGTGGGAATCTTGACGGAAGAAGAATCCACCCACACGCCTGGAAAACTCCCAGAAGTTTAAGCCACGCCAAGTTGCATCCACTAAGGAAATTCCAGTCTCTTCGGAATGGATGATTCCAATCGATTAACTGAAGGAGTTCATTGAAGGAACTACTAAAAGCAAGTACAAAGTTTCTACCAAGTCTTTCCTTACATACGCAAAGACGTTACCGCAATGATCGATATGTTGACTATGCATGCTGGCTATCAACCTCCAAAGTTTCAACAGTTTGATGGTAAAGGCAATCCAAAGCAACATGTGGCGCACTTCGTTGAGACATGCAGCAACGCTGGGACTTATGGAGATTACCTCGTCAAACAGTTTGTCCGCTCTCTAAAAGGAAATGCTTTTGATTGGTATACAGACCTCGAGGCATGATATATTGATAGCTGGGATCAACTAGAACGAGAGTTCCTCAATCTCTTTTATAGCACAAGGCGCACTGTGAGAATAGTGGAACTCACAAAAACTCATCAATGGAAGAGTGAACCAGTTATCGACTTTATCAATCGTTTGAGGAATTCAAGCCTCAATTGTAAATACAAGATTAGTGACGCTTCTGGCATAAAGATGTGCATCCAATCATGCATTGGGTATTGCGCTACATCTTGCAAGGTATCAAGCCTAACACATTTGAAAAACTTGCAATTCGTGCCCATGACATGGAATTGAGCATGGTCTCCACTGGAAATGAAAGGATGCCTATCTATGAACCTCGCAAAGGGAACGACAAGCAAGAAGTTAGAAAATGGAGCAACTTTGTACTAAGATATGAAAACAAAGAAGCTATGAATGTCAACACATCACCTATGAAGTTGACGACAAAGGTGAGCAAAAAGCAGAGTATGAAATCCATTTCGTTTCAAGATAAGCCAAGTGGAAAGTTAACTCTAAAAGAAATTCAAGAGAAAGAGTACACATTTCTGGATTCTGATGTGCCAGCTATTTTTTAAGAACTCCTCGAGTTAAATCTCATTGAGCTTCCGGAGGTGAAGCGACCAAATGAAGCTGGGAAAATTGATGACCCAAATTACTGCAAATATCATCGACTTGTGAGCCACCCTCTGGAGAAATGCTTTGTCTTCAAGGACAAAGTTATGGACTTGGCTCATGAAAAGAAGACTGTGCTTGAAGATGAGAAAGCAAGCGCAAACCAAGTGTCTATCACAATTGGCTCATTCAGTCTAGACGAATTATGTAGTTTTAAAGAAAGTAAAGATGAAGAATGACTAGAGAACTACAAAGTTGAAGACGGTCAACCTGAGGACGATGAATGTTGGACGATGGTGAATCGTCGTAGGCACCATAAAAGGATCCCACAAAAAGGATCATTGGAAAAACCAACAAGGAAAATAATGGTGACAAGGCCTAAGAGATGGAATCCAGTTAAGCATGAAAAAAAGCGAAAGTGGAGGTGCATCACCCTCAAAAGCCACGACATCTGGTGACCTTGGAGGAGTTTTTACCAAGTTGGTTCCACACGATGATTTCCCATGAGGGTATCGATGCCTCTTGTTGCCATACTGACGAAGGGAAAGAAAAGAGTGATGACCTACCATTAGCACCATCTTCGGAAAAGCTTATCGAGTCCACTCCTCAAGAAGTTAATGCTTGTGAGAAAAAGTCACGTTCACAAATGACGACCTTCTGCTAGGTGACACTCCTCATAACTGCCCATTGTACCTAGTTGGAGATATGCGTGATGAAAGGGTAAATCAAATTTTCGTTGATGGAGGATCCTCAGTGAACATTTTGTCAATTCGTACTGTGAAAGAATTTGGTATTCCTATGAACAAACTCTCAGAAATTCTTGTGATGATCCAAGGATTCAACCAAGGGGGCAAAGATCCATTGGCGCGATCAGGCTGGGAATCACTATTG
Organism: Nicotiana paniculata; assembly: GCA_005239505.1. Taxonomy (NCBI): domain Eukaryota; kingdom Viridiplantae; phylum Streptophyta; class Magnoliopsida; order Solanales; family Solanaceae; genus Nicotiana; species Nicotiana paniculata. Next base: position 15,180 of record ML329341.1, on the reverse strand, counting down.
AAGATATGCAATCAAGTGCATGGCTACATGTGATCAATGCGAAGACTTCATACAAAGTCTTGCTTGGAAGGCCTCGGATACATGAGAATAAAGTAGTTCCATCTACCTACCATCGATGTTTAAAATACTACGAGGGTGAAGTTGAGAAGAAGATAGTTGCTGATGATGAGCCATTCACCGAGGCAGAGTCACACTTCGCCGATGCAAACTTCTGCTTGAAGAACCGTATTGTGAAGGAGCTAAAAGTTGACGATGGCATGAAAAGAAAGAATGACGAGCCCACAACTAAAAGAGATGAGGTGACTATTGGTAAAGCCAAAGTTGTTACTGAGGAGGTACAACCCAACATGAATAGATCTCATAGAGGGGATATTGCGTCTTATGGCAAGAAAGTAAGTCATGTGGTCCAATATGTCCCTAAAAGGAAGAAAGATGAAGGCGAATCATCTAATCTCCAAACTAACATGCTAAAGGAGTTAACTCTTCCGGTAAAACGAATTGAGGTAGTAAAGTTGTCCTCAAAGCCACTTGCAGGGTTTGTAGCCCAAAGTCGTCTGCAGAATATGGCACTCCCTACAAATCTAACAGACGAAGGTTTTGATCCGTTGGGTATTTAACTTCAATAAATCCAGCTTCAATGAGTTTGTTAACTTCGATTTCAATCAGGGGAACCAAGTCCGGCCTAAAATGCCTTTGAACTTGCTTAACAGGACGAGCATCATTCTTGACCGCAAGGTGATGGACTGCCACTTTAGGGTCCAAGACATGCATTTCCTTGTAACTCCAAGCAAAGACATTCCTAAACTCCTTGAGTAACTCAATATAAGTTTTTTCTTCATTAACTTCTAGTAAAACGCTTAGGTAGGTGGGTATTGGTTCTTCATCAGTGTCAAGGTTAACATCTTATAAGGCATCAACCGTTGCCTTCACCCCTTCTTCAAGTTCCGGGGGAGCATATTTCGCATCTTCATATTCTTGAAGGTCCCCATCATTGAAAGATATGTGATAACGTGGTGAAACATCGTCCAATTTCTCATCATCCTCCATTAGAAATAAAACACCATGCTCGCTTTGTGCAGTAATATGATACGAAGAACCTACACTTTCTTCGTCTTCATCACGTTCTTTAGTGTAGACCACAATGTATGGCTTCACCTTCAGTACTTCATCACACGAAACCATGACTTTTGTTTGTCGCTTCATTCTAGAAGGAACCAAACATTGGAAATCTTTAGATATCTTCTGAATTTTGGGTGAAACGGGTGTTCTTGTATTTCGATAATTTCTATGGAACTTATTCCCCTTCTTTAATGGACCCAATCTCTCAAATACGGAAGTTCTGATAGTTGATTTTCCAAGTCGGTCAAAGACGGAAGGCAAGCTCAAATGCTCTTGAATTTATTTAATATCGGAAAGAAGAATCAGAGGATTCATAGAGATTGTACACTCAAATATTGAAATAAAATACTACGATTGTTGCAATATTTTTCGGCTTGATTTTATTTTCTCGACGCAAATTTATTGTCTACACCCGCCTAATAGGCTATATATGATTTTTTTTTAAAATTATGTGAAGTGAAAAAGTTTGATTTCCTTATTTAACAAATAAATAGATGAAGGATTTGCAACTGCTTTAACTTATGTCAAGAAAATTACATCGAATTTCATACGAAGCATGTAATATATAGGAAGAAACAATGTTAATATTGAAATCTCAAAATCTCTCGACGAGTCCTTTAAAGTTGATTACTTTTTATACATGCTCCCTCTTGTCCATAATAAATGAGTTTTTAACCTTCGTTGTGCCCCTTAAGAAAATACAGACTCCTAGAACAAAAATGTATTTTGACTGAATTATCCTTAATTAAAATTTATATGTTGTCAACTTGACACATTGAGATATGTAAATAAGGGCAAAATTTGGAAAAATAAAGTTAATTCCTTCTTAATTATATAAAAGGACACTTTTTTGGACCAAAATAAAAGAAAAAAAGTCACTTATTATGGATCGAAGAGAGTAGTAGATTAGGTTATTTTTTCACTTTAAAATAGATTTAAACAATTAGAGGCATATGAAAATATTTTCCATTTTATATTTAACGGTAAAAACTGATATCACTAGATGATGAAAATTTGAAAAAAAATTACCTTCATCTTGAATGCTCCTTAAATCATAATAATCAACCCGATATTGATAGTTTAGATTTATTTTCTAAATTAAAAATATTAAGAAAAATATTACAATTGAAGATAACAATTTAATTGATATATTCAATCAAATAAAAAGATTTGATTAATTTTCAAATGCCTATATTACTTATAGAATAATATTAATAACTCCTATTACCATTGTTTCATCAGAAAAAAGTGTTTTAAAATTAAAATTGATAAAACCTTACCTAAGATCAACAATGTCTCAAAGATATTAACAATTGGACATATTGTCAATTGAGAAAGATTTAGTAGGAAAAATTGATTATAAAAAATTAATAGTAACTTTGCATCTAAAAAAAATTAGAAAAATAGACTTCAAATAAAATAAATTATTTTTTATTAATAAAAAGTTTAAGATCCCTCATAAAATTTGGCTTTAGACTACGAAATTGGTCGGGCCACCCTTGAAGAGAGGTTCCTGCTTAGATGATCAAATCATTCTATAGATGGACCAACAATATGAGAATTCCAATTTGAACCATTTCGGAATAATTTTACTCTGTACTATTTTATTCTAATATTATTTGCTAATAAAATATACGATAATTTTTTTTAAATGAGTCAATTATTAACAAATATAACCATAATATGGGAAATAAAATAACATGCGCAGGTAAAAAACGAGATACTTAGAATCATTATTTGTTTTCAAATTTAATGCCAAACTTCAAATAAGAATGCTTTTTCATTTTAAAAAAATTAAACAAACCATCACGAGCATACCTTACCTAGAAGGTGATTACGTATTTACACATGCAATCAATTTTCTGAAAGATAAAAAATTTATACTTTTCTGAAATTCATTTTGGACTCAATGTTGAATTTGGGGCGAGGAAAGCCTGTTAAAGTCGGCCCATTTGTGGTCACATTTGGCCATCACTATATCGCCTTATCCCTATAGGGCTTTCCCGTAAAAATAGCACGTGTTAGCCAATTTTCGGATTGATCATTCAAAAATAGTCAGTGTTTATAAAGTCATTGAAAAATAGCCACTATTTTGCCGCAACACGAAAAGTTCCATCATAATTAGCACGTGTTGGCCAATTTTCGGATTGATCATTCAAAAATAGTCAGTGTTTATAAAGTCATTGAAAAATAGCCACTATTTTGCCGCAACACGAAAAGTTCCATCATAATTATAATGGAGTATTTTTCAGAATTTGAATAGTGTTTTCGTTCATATTTATCTTTACATGAAAAGTGGCTAAATTTCGATTACTTTTGAAATTGTAGCTATTTTTGAATGACCACTTGTAAATGTGACTATTTTTGAATTTCTCCCGGCTTTCCTGATGAACTTTTTCTATTTTGTTTTTTTCACTTTTAGCCCGCGCTAAAAACTATATATATATATATATTATTTTATTTTGACAGCGATCATACAATGTCATTTTTCTAAATTCATATACATTTTACTACCTATTATTTAGTGCCACCATTTATACTTTGACCGTATTAAGAAATTTTTTGAAAATAGCCTTTATGTCAAAATTTTAAAGTTTGCTGCTAGAATTTTGAAGAGGACTCCGCAATTGTAAAGCACGCTGCCAGAATTTTGAAGCTACTAAAGTTTTAAAAGGCAATATTTTGAAGCACGCTGTTAGAAATTTCTAGTAGCGGGGCTATCTTACCAAAACTTTTCTTAACGTGATAGCTTAATTTACAGTTTGTAGGCTAATATTATTGGGGCTTTTGTATCCGTATTTATTTTTTGTGCCACATTTTAACTTATACCTGTTTTATAAAAAAAATTGTATCCGTACTCGCTTTTGCGTATCACTTCAGCATGCGGGGCTGATGTAGCAAAGGCAATCACGCAAAATTTCAGTATTCTAGTAGACGGGCCTGAAGTAGCTTGCGAACTTCAGCTCTAGTAAATGGGGAACTTCAGCTCTAGAGCTGAAGTTTTTGTCTTTGTAAATGAGGAATTTCAGCATATGGGGCTGAAGTTCCCCAATTATAAAGACAAAAACTTCAGCATACGGGGCTGAAGTTCCCTCACTAGGAAACTTCAGCTCCTGTCTTTGTAAATGGGGAACTTCAGCATACGGGCTGAAGTTCCCCAGTTACACCTAGGAACTTCAGCTCTAGAGCTGAAGTTTTGTCTTTCGTAAATGGGAAACTTCAGCATACGGGGCAAGAACAATAAAACCCTAAAAAGTCTAACCTCTTGAAATCGTTGCACAAATCTTCCACATAGCAAGAATCTAGGGTTGCAGTCGTATGCTATATGCCTAGTAAAACCTTGGATGGATTCGCTTTGAGTGGGCAAGAACAATAAAACCCTAAAAAGTGAGTTATCTGGTGAAATTAGTCTTCCTTAAGTAGACTCCTTTTTGGCCGAAATTATGCTCAAAAAACGTGTAGGATTCTACTTGCACAAGTAGAATCCTACTCTAACTATACCGGATGACTTTTTAACCCAGTCACTTTTTACCCAAGTTAAGTCCAGGTTTTTACTAGGTATAACAGAGACCACATAAATAATAAGAGGCTACTAATTATAGCATTAATACGAAATTAGCATGAATTAATTCTCACTATAATTAATTGCAGTTTATTCCACTAAAAAACTGCAATTGAACTCCTCAATATGAATTTCGAAAATTCAGTTACACTTATTTTAACTCCCCATGATAAGATCTCAAATATCAGTCAATTAAATTAAATCAACAAAAAATTAATTTAATCAACTAATTAAATCCTTTATAATTTCGTTTAAACCATTTCATGTTACGGATACAAAATTCATTGGCCGAGTTTTCATATGAAAACTTATAAGCTTACAGAAAGGGGTATCATCAAACTCAAAATCGAGTCATGAATTCTATCAACTAATTATTATTTCACAAATGTTATTCGTTATTGTCCAATCTATTAGGCATACACTAATTCTGAATAGAGTCTTACATTTTGATAAATCAAAACAATAAACAAATTACATTGATCATAATAATAATATCAAGATTAGGAATATAAGCTCATTTAATAAATTAGAGAAAATATTTTATATATATTCAGTACAAAAACATCTTTTTTCTACTTGGTCCGTTCAATATACACTAAGTATACTAGCACAAGAAGTACAAGTAAAACCTCCCATAATCAAGACAAATTATCCTATAATCTTGTGCTACAATCATCAAGATATTTTGTCAAATAATATCTTTGATCGTGAACATAGTTTATTAATTATGAGACCCGACATTTTAATCTATTGTGCATGAGCTAAGACTCCATATACTAAATTGTCTACTTCATAACTAAAAGGACACACATGTAACGAATGATCTATTTAAAATAATACTTTATTGAATTGAATAAATTAAATAAATAATTGTTCCATAAAGAATAAAAATAAAATACTATGTCTAAACCGCATGGTTAATAGTATATACCAACAATCTGCTGTTGGCGCTTGCCGACCTCCCTAAGCGCCATAGCATGTGCTACGCCGTAAAGGCCTTCCGACGGCTCGACCTCGACCGTAGTCGTGACGCTCGTCATTACAATGTTTCGTGTGCACAATCATCTCTTAATCACCTTCTTGCCATTCCCTTTTGAGGTCATTCTCACGTGATCAATTTCGACCCATATAGTAATAACGTCTTAATAAGTTGTACAAAATTTGAACTTTGAAGATAGAGAAGCCACATGGTAAAATTTAAGCAACTAAACTATTTAAGGGACAAATGGGAAGATACAATACTAGTGAAATTGAAGTAATCCTATCTTCTTTTTCTTTGTTGGATTCCTTAGCATAAAAAGGGAAAAACCTCTGCAAATCTCACTGTCGGGTGCCTACACGTCTTTGGCTGCAACAATGCCGTGTGAAAAGGAACACATAACTCAAGCAACAGTTGATTACTACAAAGCATTTAAGCCGAAGTCCCCACAGAAACGTTGTTGTTCCTCTCTCTTCACGTGCTCATCATCGACTTATCATGTGACTATACCCCTTCTTTGGCGGCCCCCTTACTACTTCTTTCTTCTTTCTCACTTTCTTGTGTTTGTTTACCTTTCACTAATCATTAGCTCCTCCTAACTTACCTATCTATTGTTCCATCCATTGTCCACTACTTAGCACAAAAAAGAAGAAGATAAAATCAGCACCCCGTTTTGATTCTTGGTTTGAGTTATATAGACTGCGAGTGTGTCATATTCTGTCTATGTGAGCTGATAAAAAATGGGCTGTTTACAGTCCAAATTCAAAACTGCAAATGTTCAGTCCCCAGATAAAGAACCTTCTCAGCCTGACTCTAAAACAGATCTTCGTATTCCCCTTTCTCTTTATTTTCACATAATTTATTGCATATTTACATTGCTCTTGTACTGTGTGTTTTTGGTGTATGTGGGTGTTGGGGGAAGAGCCTTCTACTTGCTGGTTTTTGACTTCTTATTGATTGCATGTTGAATCTTTGATCTGGGTTTAACTTAATCTGTTCCCCCCTTTTTTTTTGAAAAAGAAAAAGCGCCCCCCCCCTCCCTTTTTTTTGTTGTTGTTATTTTCCATCTGTCTCTTACTAACTGTACTAGTTTTCCGAATGCATGAATCTTGTGGAATATTCATTGTTTGTCAACTTGTCATGCTGCCTCTTTTTCCATTCACTGATTTTTAGCCAGGATTTATCCTTTTCTTTTCCCATATTTATTTCTATATAGGGTTTCTGATTAGTACTGAAAATTGATGTGGGTATCACTCGTTTCTGCTTTTTGTATTCTTAAACAAGCAGGGAAGCCAGGATAGGGCAAGTATATGTACCTGAGCTAAGATTCTCACATTTAAGTATATGTGCAAAAAATTTCGATGTAATTGTGGCGGTTCATGACTTTAGCTTTAATCAATCTCTTGTTTAATTTGCCTGTGTTGTTGATGAAGCTAATGGGGATCAAGTAGACCAAGATCAAGTGCCTGCGTTCAAGGAATTTAGTCTTGTCGAACTCCGAGCAGCAACAAATGGCTTTAGCAGTGAATTAATAGTTTCTGAAAGTGGTGAGAAAGCTCCCAATGTCGTCTACAGAGGGAAGCTTCGGAGCAACAGGCTAGCTGCCATCAAACGCTTCTCCAGGCAGTCATGGCCTGACGCTCAACAGTTTGTGGTAAATCTGGTTACAAGTCAGCAGATTATATAGTTTTCTGGTCCTTTTAGCCGTCATCATTGTTGAGCAAGAAATGCTTAGATTTGAAACCTGAACTCTAAGTTCGATATGACTTCATTGAGACACACTTATTGGTGACTGAGCAGCATCTATAATAGTTGCCCATTATAGCTTTCTTTGTTTTGTTGCATTAGTATGTCTTCAAACGTTGCTTAAGCTGGACACTGTGAGTACGTGATCTCATTTGGTTTTCCAGTTTCAGACAGAAACAGTTAATATCATGATACAGTGAAGTTTGTAAGCTAATGTATATGTATGTAAGTTTTAAGTAAGCGGTAGATCTCCAAATACCAGAGTATCTTTGCTGTGCTATCAATTGTGTCCACAACCTTTTAATCTGGTCCTACTCATACTGCAGGCAGAGGCAGCTGGAGTTGGCAAGGTTCGGCATAAGAGATTAGTGAATCTAATTGGATGTTGTGCTGAGGGAGATGAGCGCCTATTGGTTGCAGAATACTTGCCTAATGATACTCTCTCAAAGCATCTCTTCCACTGTATGGTTTAGCCTTTTGCCTGTTCTAGATTCTACAACTATTAAATGTTGAACTGCAAAAACAGTATCTTTTCTATGTCGTCGTACAAGATAGTGCTGAATATTATTTCAGATTTGCAAGTAGTTTTATATTAATAGCTAAACTTTTAGGTCTCTTATTAGCATGCATGTCTTTTGACGGTGCAGGGGAGAAACAGCCTTTGCCTTGGGAGATGCGAGTAAGAGTTGCATACTATATTGCACAGGCTCTGGATCATTGTAGTGATGAAAACAGAAAGATATATCATGATTTGAATGCTTACAGAGTTCTTTTTGACGAGGTATCCAAGCTTAAAATCAGGAGTCTTTCAGTTCATTTTTTTTTTTAAATTTCAAGGAACCGGATGCCATTATTTCTTGTGCAAGTAGGTGGGCAGGAAGTAATCATTTGTTTGTTCTAATGTATGGTATCCACATCTTACACAATTTATTTAATTTTTGCTCTAGTAAGCATATACCTAAGATTTTAGGTTGACAGCAATGGCGGTGAGGCCCTCCACAATGAAATTTAGCTGCATAGCAGCTAAGACTTCTCAGTGGTGACTATTAAACCTCAACGTGAGATAAATTGTTGGATAACTAGTCATTACCACAAATTTAGCATTACAAGTTTGGGGAGTTTTTATTTGAATATGACCCGAAGAATGATCGATCTTGATTCTTAGGTTACAATAAAGAAATATGGTTGAGTATTTCTGTGAAGTACTTCACAGGCCTATCTTGTTTTCTCAGTTGCTTTGTTTCAAACCACAGGTTTCGCGCAAATATCACATCTCTCTATTCTCTATGGTTTTGCAAATGTCACGATACTGTCAGTTTTGGGTGGTCTGTTCTTGAATGTGCTTAATTTAATTGATATTTCAGGAAGGTGACCCTCGATTATCTAGTTTCGGTCTTATGAAAAACAGCAGAGATGGAAAGAGCTATAGCACCAATCTTGCTTATACGCCTCCTGAGTTTTTGCGCACAGGTATACACATCACACATTCACATCGCTCCACATTATAGATGGATGAACTGGCAGTCATTTAAAAATGCTCTGAGATTCTTATTAAAGAGAGAACCAATTACATAAAAGTATAAGCCTTCTCTGATGCTTATAAAAAGTATCTACTTTACTTTATTAAACAAAAAAAAAATTACTTATGAAAGAAGCATAAGCATTCTCATGTGTCTTGGCAGTTGTGCTGTGATGAGACAAATTCATGGATTAAAAATACTAAACTGGTAATATCAACCATCATCATCCTATCGTGAAAAAACACGTTAACCCTCATCATTGTAAACAAACTTCTATTTTGTTTAAGAAGTAAACACATATTTTAACTTTTAAGTATACATTGTATACTGATTGTAATATTTCAAACAAAACATCCAACAAGAAATTATACCTGCATTACTAATCTCTATATTACAATCCTTGTATTAGTACTATTCTTTTCTCCTGCATAAGTTGTCTATATACCATAAGACCCCCAAGTGTATTTGTTCTCAAGGTATATACTTGATTTTCATAGGAAGGAGCAAAATGTTAGTACAGTAGATGATTAAAAATAGTTAACAAGAGTAATGCAAGTCCAACAAGGGGAAGGAAATCTATTAATCTTGAACTAAACTCCTTTAAGTGAATTCCAGAGATCCATTAAGTAGGGCGTATTTCGCCCCCAAGGCTTTGGTCTAGAGGTAAGAGCACAACTTGTAATGTGTGGGTTAGGCGCCCATTATGTGTTCAAACACTACCGCAGACAAAAGCCTCATATTTATAAAGGGCAGGCCCATTATCCACCTAGTTTCGGATCTGCGCCACTTGCCCTCGAAGATTTATCAAAAAAATGGGGCGTATATCACTATATCTGGTGTGAGATCTATCTAGTTCTCACCTAGACATTCATCTTTTGATGAATATAGGAAATAGAGGTTCTAATGTGAAGATTTGCTGAAAATAGTATGACACTACCCACTTGTTGGTGTCTTGACGAAAGAATTAAAATTTATAGAGGTATTTGAATTTTAGAAACTTAGTTTACTAGAGAGATGATGCCATGCATATTGGTTAATAAAAGAAGAGATGATGACATGCATTGCATCCCTGCCTTTTCTGCTTAGATGAAATATTTTTCTGAGCCATTGGCAATGATAAGGCTCGTATATTAACTAGATTCATTATTGTGCACAATGCCACAATTAGCTGCATTTTTGGATGTAGTTAATTGCCTCATCAAATTATTTCATTTACCCATATTTGAAGTGAAATCCTTTAGTTCAAAAACATTGGGACAGTGTTCAGTTCCTCACCTTGTTTTCTCCTTTCCTTTTTTTCTCGTTTCCCCATTAATATTTATGTTCAGTTCCTAAACTTGTCTTCTCCTTTCCTTCCCTTTATGTTTCCCTTCAATTTCTATTTGTAGGCCGGGTAATCGCTGAAAGTGTGATGTACAGCTATGGGACTGTTCTGCTGGACCTGTTAAGTGGAAAGCATATCCCTCCAAGCCATGTAATGTACTATGACATATATCTCTTTCAAAATTTCTGCACCATTTGGCTCTTTCTTTTTTCGTTTGTAGTTGTTTACTTATTGCATCTAAAATCTGCCGGAAATTAGATTTAAAGCTGTTCACTCTATAACTATGGGGCTACTTGCTAAACAGACACAGTGAATGCTGTCATTTACAACTACTGTATCTTACGTAATGAACTTTTTTTATTTGATGGCATTTTTAATCACTTAACTGTTGTGCCTATGTTGTCTAGAGTGTAACATTGTAAAATTCAATTATTCTCCTCTATTTTTTATGCAATTGTAATGGTAAGACTGATGCATGTATACGTAAGCTTTTGTTGTTGCCCTCTAAAAGTTCTAAAATAGTCAAGGCATTAAATAAATTCTCTAATACATGAGGCAAAGCCTTTACTTGGTCGATGAGGTAGATATGTTAGACTCTGCTTGATTAGGGACCATGTTTATTGCCTAATGATTGATTATTTCATACGCTTGCTTTACTTTTTTTGTTCGAAACTGTATCAAGTAGTTTCTTCCTGTTGCATGCATTGTCTCACTGGTTCTTGGACTTTGCTCTCTTTCCAGGCACTAGACTTAATTAGGGGTAAAAATGTGTTATTATTAATGGATTCATCCTTGGAAGGACAATATGCCGATGAAGATGCAACAGCATTGGTTGAACTTGCCTCAAAGTGTCTCCAGTACGAGGCTAGGGATCGACCTGATATCAAGTTCATTCTTAATGCAGTGGAGCCCCTTCAGAAGCAGAAGGAGGTATTTTAAAACATATTTGGACTTTGATCCCGATGCAACATTCCCTATATTTGTATGGGTTGACCTAAGTTCTAGGAACTAAAAAATATTCCTGCACGTTGTTATCTTAGGTCGCGTCACATGTTCTTATGGGTCTAACAAAAACTCCAGTGGTGCTTCCAACCATGCTCTCTCCTCTTGGAAAGGCTTGTGCGAGGATGGACCTCACTGCTGTTCATGATATCTTGCTTAAAACAGGTTATAAAGATGAGGAGGGTGCTGAAAATGAGGTGAGCTCACTCGTTGTTACTTTTTATACTGATGTGAATGGTGCTTGTAAATCATTGAACTTGATGCAGAAAGATCATGGGGGTATTATCTACAATAAGAAAAACACTAATTATCCTCTATGACGAGTTAATATGTTTCTTTTCTCGTAACTTTGTTTTATTTTCTCATGTTGGTATCTCTTTTTTTGTGTTCTCAAGTTTAAGCATTTGTCATTCATTAAAAAGTTTAGCAACTTATCTAAAAGAGTATCTTACCTAGTACTTCTAGTGGAGATTTGACATACTTGTTTCTATCTAAATTAAGCTCTCATTCCAAGAATGGACACAACAAGTTCAAGATATGTTAAATACCAAAAAATTTGGGGATATAGCTTTCCGGGACAAGGATTTCAAGAGTGCAGTTGACTATTATTCTAAGGTAATCTGCTCCTTTGTTTGCTCATATTTATTAAATTCGTTTGGTGTTTGCTCCTTTGTTTAATCGGTCTTTCTCTAGTGAAGCTCTAATTTTGGGGATTTTTGTCCCACTTTCCCTTGGCATTAAGAATCACTTATATTTGGATATAAGGGCTCTTGGAATGACTCATGCTGCCATATTTTTGTTCATCTAAATGTAGGATATGCATGCGAGATGTCATTCTGATGCCATTTTTTCCTGCTTAAGAACAAAGATGGCAGTAATACTGTGTTATTAAGATCTCAAACTCGTCATTCTTAAGAGCTTCTAGGATTTCTCTAGATATGGAATCCACAGCTCCTTAAAGCTATGGCAGCCTGAAAGTTTCTTTGTTCTGCATTGTGGGCTCTGTGTATTTCGCATTTTGAGATAATTGGAGACGAAATGATAGAAGTGCTGCATTTTAGAGAAGTTAATGCCTTAGCTTGGAATTGGACCATATCTGAAACAAAGAAAGGAGAGTAGCTCTATATCTCATTGCTGCGTATTGATCATGAACAGTTTCTTATTTTCTTGAGAAGGGAAACTCTCGTACTGCATGTAGCCGAAACCTGAAGGAAGCCATGTCCAATAATGAACACGGTCTTCAGGTTTCTGCCATCATTAAAGATTAGGCATGTAACGGTTGGTCTTAGGGCTTTAAGTATGAAAATATCTGCAAGTTTCTTGGAGCAAATGGGAAATGCAGGGTGGGGATTGGAGTTTGAAAATGTATTTATTATCTAAAACCTGCTAAATGTGTACCTTTTGAAGTATGAGATATCCACTCAGATGTTCTATCACCTCCTTACTACGTCGAGCAACATGAGAGTCGTAGAAGTTCAAGACTTCCCCACTTCACCCCCTTAATTTCAAAGTATAATACTTGTCTTATCATGAATCACTTGATGTTCTTGTTCGAGACTTCTTTTTTCATTATAAAAAAATGTTATATATTATTCTATTATATATCATATTATGCTCATAATTATGTGTACTCCTAACTTTGCCTAGTTTATTTTTCCCCAACAGTTAGTATCAATGATGTCTGTTCCTTCCGGCACTGTTTTCGTGAGACGAGCCCTTTCGTACATGATGATTGGCCAACCAGAACTCGCACTAAGAGACGCTATGCAAGCGCAGGTTTGCTTGCCCGAGTGGCCTACTGCATTCTATATGCAGGCTCTTGCCCTATCCAAACTTGGCATGGAAACTGATGCACAAGACATGCTCAATGATGGAGCCTCCTTTGAAGCAAAGAAGCTAAACAGTTGGCGCAACTGATTCTGGCACGCAAGGTGAATCTAGAACCCTCATCTTTTATCGAAGCTGGAGGTAGCGTTAGTAAAGATGACAGAGGATACTAAAGAACCAAAAATGATGTGCTTTGGGGGTTATATTTATCTCAGCCCCCGCTCTTTTGTAGCCAATACAGTTCCATACAGAAAATGTATAAAGTACTCTGGTGAAAACCCCTCAGTAGTTTAGTTCGCGATGAATGCCAATTCTTAATTTTGGATCTCATCAAGAGCTCTTTCAATGTCATGTTTGGGTAAAAATTACTGCCGAGGTCTGGTTTGCTATTTACAGTTATTTACCAGTTCATATTATGCAGATTATAGTGATCTTATAATTGCTATTTCATTTTAGAAATTGAGTCCAAAAATTTGGACTAAAAGGTATGTGTGATCCATGTAGTATTCGCTCAATATACCACTCCGATAAAAGGCGGATTGAAGATTTGACATTTGAGTTGCTGGGTTCGAAATGTGTATTTAGTAGATTTCTTAACACATGCGAAACTAAACAGCCTCTCTATCTTCATTAGGTCGGGGTAACTACTCTTCCCAGACCCCAATTGTTGGGAATATACTGGTTGTTGATGCCAAAACAATTGGGTTCGGCTAAAATTGATATTGATCCCGGACTCCAATTTGCTAAAAGGATGTGCGTTTTGTAATTAGAGGTCAATAATGCAACAGTGAATCCTGGTGTTAAAAGAACTATCACAAACCAAACAATGAACCTCGAGGCTAAAACAAACACGCCTATGGTCGATACTTGTTTTAAGATGACGATGAGGATTAATACGGTTCTCAATTAGAATTTCTTTGTGGGATAATAGCAGTCTAAGAAAGAACATTTATTGTTCAAACTTTGCATTAAAGGGCAGAAAGTTTGACGTAAACCAAAGCCATATATCGTAGACCAGGCTGCTTCAAGTCAAATGCAGTTCTATTATAAATACAATATATATTAAATTTTAAGGAATACTATTTTATCTTGTTTAATTATATTTATTAATATTTTGGAGCCTGTTCTTGTAAAACATGATCAGAATTTGATACTAGTATATAGAATAATTTTCATATCTTAAAGCTACACTAAACAAATGAACAATTAATAGTAGAAGAGAATTGGCAAAGTTCCATCAGAGAATTTTAACAAGAATATACTTAGATGCTGGAAAAAATATGGTGTTGACCAATAAATATGTTTTACCTAATTTCATCATTGTACATAGATATCCAGAGCCTAACTGCAGATCACTTTTTCTTTTCCTAAAAATATACATCATCTTTGTGGATTTTGTCTTCTATATAAACACGTAGTATAGTGTAAAAGTAACTATACATTTAAGAATTCCTCTGATTTAGAAATGGCAAAGCTTCTAACGAGGGTCGTCTTTATCATTGCTTTTCTTACTGTTACATCAGGTAACTCCTTTATTGCTATTTTAACTATTCACTTGTAAATGTCACAATTAGGTTTAATAGAGTCAGATATTTCTATAACAACATCTCTATATAACAATTTTTTTCGGAACCAATTTTATGTTATGTTATAATATATATTCTCTATAACAACATTTCGCTATAATATCCAAAAATATTCGGAACAAACAAAGCTATTATTGAGAGGTTTGACGGTATGTTTTTTCCTTTGAATGCAGCTTTTCCCAAGTGCCGACAGCGTTGCGTTAATGTATTCGGGAAAACTTGTAGAGATTTGAAAGATAGAGCTAATTTATGCGTCTAAATTAGTAACCTTTACCACTTTAATTTTGCTTATGACTTTATTATCTCGCTGCAAAATAAAAGTGGCCATTGAAAACTTAATTCAAAAAATAATTTCAGCCGTGACCGTGATGGTGAAATTTGGACCAATTTTCAACCACTAAGCTGTTGGGACTGCGTGAACAAAATCCTAATGAGTTGTATAGTTGTGAATGCCTAATTTTCGCACCATTTAAATGCTCCTAAAGTTGTTAGTGTCAATTTTCCTTCAATCGTTA
>ML329337.1:0-83500 GCA_005239505.1 Nicotiana paniculata | reverse complement strand
TAAATAGGCACAGCTAATTGAGGGCCCTTCAATCAACTACAACAAGAACGTAGTTGCACAAATGGAGTTTAATCGACCAATCAAAGCTATATTAATATCACAATAAGTTTATTCCCCAACGGGTTCTACCAAAAATTAGCTAAACAAGTTCATAAGAATAAAATCTAAAATAACTTGCATAATTAAACTACAAAGTAAAGAAGAAAATATGTACAAATTGATGTTTTGCCTTGGATTCACTCTAATCTCGAATCTGCCTTCTAATCCGTGAATCTCCCTTTTAATTGTGTTTTAGGAGTCTATTTATAGGTTTAGGGTGAACCCTAACCGTGTAGGAGACTTCTATTTCAATTAGAAAACACTTAAACCCGTCAAAACTCGATTTCTGGCCGAACTGGGGACCTGGCGGTTGGACCCAAACGCCTGGCTAACGCCAGGCCAGGGCTGGAGTTTCAGCCCAAACGCCTGGCTAACGCCAGGCAGGGTCAGTGTGTTTGGCTCTGTCGCCCGGCTATCGCCCGAGTGTCTCCTTTCGCGTATCTTTCGACGTATTTGCATCCTTTTAGCTCCGTTTTCCCATCTCCACTTCACCTACACATTAAATAAACTCCATTAAGCACATAACAAGTGTAATTTTATCATTAATGCACATAAAATGTAAGGTATATCACCTGTTAAACTATGCATTTTAGTCTCGCATCAGTAGCCTGCCAATCCCAAGAAACTCCGAATCTCCGTAGCTGATGCTGGTCTAGGCCAGTTCTTGGATACCTCAATCTTCTTCGAGTCAACCTGAATACCCTCTACCGACACAACATGACCCAGGATTGCTACTCAACTCAACCAAAACTCTCACTTCAAAAATTTTGCTTATAGATGACTATCCTTCTAAGTCTGGAAAACCACTCTGAGATGGTGCTCGTGCTCCTCCTGGCTGCGGGAGTATATTAATATATCATCAATGAAGACTATCACGAACGATTCCAAATAAGGCATGAACACTCGGTTCATCAAGTCCATAAAAGCTGCTGGGGCATTTATCAACCCAAACGACATGACCAAAAACTCGTAATGCCCGTACTGAGTGCAGAAAGCCATCTTAGGGACATCGGATGCCCTAATCCTCAACTGTTGGTAGCCAGATCTCAAGTCTATCTTTGAAAATACATTGGCACCCTGAAGCTGATCGAACAAATTATCAATCCTCGGCAGTGGATACTTATTCTTGATTGTAACCTTGTTCAATTGCCGGTAATCTCTGCACATCCTCATCGAACCATCTTTCTTCTTGACAAACAATACAGGAGCACCCCATGGAGAAACACTAGGCCTAATGAAGCCTTTACCCAACAAATCCTGTAACTGCTCCTCCAATTCCTTCACAATACTGATATCGAGATATGATGCTTGAAGACCTCATAATTACCTAAAATGACGTGCCTCATCTAACGCCACCTAGAACGGCGCCTACCTGGTAAGTTAAGGCTCCATAATTATAGCATGGATTTAGCAAATTATTCACAGATGGTTAATTAGTTTATTTATTTATTTATTAATTAATTAATATTATTATTATTACTCTTATTTTTATACATAAGTCTTTAACAAGAATGACTTCCTACCAGTACTTATAGTAAAAGAAACAAAATTTAATTCAGAAGGGAGAATTTAAACACAAGAATTTCCATCACAAGGATCTCATCCTTACATAACTTCCACCGCGACTCGAGGTCCGGTCTAAATATACCAAATCATTTCAACACGCGAGGATCTCGTCCTCGATTCTGAATCACAACTAATATGCATATCGCCACTCGAAACATTCCATTCCCTTCATTTAAATATTTTCGTTAAGAAAAATTTCAACACGTAATGTTAAATACAGTTAACCCCACAAAATTTCTCAATACAAGTATTCACATAAGTAGATTTTTGAGTTACGAAGCTTGACCGAAAGAGGAGCATATTAGAAGAATTTTACTAGATAAGCATAACCGAATTAAGTTCAGAAAATCATTAATTTATAACAATTAGAGATTATTCTTTTAGTGAAATCATTTAATGTAACGACCTCATCCATACCATAGAAAATATATCAATAGACTGGGTCTCCACCTCTAGGAATCTAACCCCACTATCGACATTCCGACTCCTTTTTTTTCCCTAGGTTGTAATGTAGTTAAGATCTGCAATGAGGCACGTAGCCTGAGTGCTCTGATGAAATATGACTCTCCCAAGTCTAGAGAAATTTCTACCACCAGCCGACATAAAGTATCAACCTGTCCTGAGTTCGTCCGAAATTCCCAAGTTTATACATTCCAAAACAAAACCGATATGACACGCGGCCTCACAATATATTCCTTGGCAGTGGACTTTCCCCACGTGGCACGAAGTCATAGGTCACAATACCTGATAATCCACGATGTTAAAGTTCACAGCTCTATAAATCAACCCATTGCCTTACACTTATTCCCATGGTGTGCAATACTTCACGGAAGCGATCAAGTAAATCATTTGGGTCTTCAAAAGATATACCACTGAAATGGAGTGGAACTTGTTCGGTAACTTGTCCAACCTCAATAAATGCACTAGTGCATCCTGCAACCATGGAGTAGCTATAAATCCTTCCGGAGCCTGGACTAGTCCAACATATACTAACTGAGCTAGAGCCTCCGCATCTAGATCCATTTGAGACTAAACAATAAGCGCTGATGTTCGAGCTTTAGACTGCGCTCTGCTGATGTCTCTTCCCTTGATCGTAGCTGTCACTGGTGCTTCATCTTTGGTTCGGTCGTAGACGCTTCGCGTGCTGGTGAGATTAGTGAGGGGGAAAGAGTATGCAAGTTCAATCATCAATGATAGAATAAATTCGCACGATGGAGATGAAGAAATGTGGAGTTATTCCTAATATGCAGCCTCTAGGGGATAAATACAGGCGTCTCCGTACCGATCCCTCAGACGTTACCAAGTTGTCTGTGAGTTGTGAGACCTAGTCAACCTAGAGCTCTGATACCAACTCTGTCACGACCCGGATTCCCACCCTCGGGAGTCTTGATGGCGCCTACTAGTGGAAGCTAGGCGCCAAACCTTAATTACCTTTTTCATTAACACGTTACCTCATTTAACAATTATCAGCAATCGCATGCAAACAATGGAATTTAATAATAAAGCGGAAGTCTTAAATTGTAGAAAAACTAAATAGAGATGCGGAAAATTCAACATAAGCCTCTACCCAAGACTGGTGTCACAATACTCACGAACTACTAAGAGTACTAAATACAATCGTCTGAAAGAAAACACAACTGTTTGTCTCGAGTACAATGAGATAACAGTCTGAAATAATAGATAAGGAGACGTCGGGCCTGCGGACGCTTGCAAGGCTACCTCAGTATCTTGCTGGACTGAAGGCCTGCTCCTGCACTACTGCTGCTATCCAAGACCTGGGTCTGTGCAAAAGAGCACAGAGTGTAGTATCAGCACAACCGACCCCATGTGCTGGTAAGTGTCTAGCCTAACCTCGGCAAAGTAGTGATGAGGCTAGGACCAGACTACCAAATAAACCTATGCAGTTCGAATATACACAGGAAGTAATCAATCAATAAAGGAAGGGGAACACGTTGTGGGGAGATAACAGTTTCATATAAAAAATCTCAAATAAAGAAAGGAACAATAAGGCCAAAATATCACCAACTTTCACGGCATCACCAACTTTCACGGCATCACCTTTCGTGCTTTTACTCTCTTCCTCACTATGCAATGTATAATGTAATTAATGTAAATCATGGCACTACATCACCCTTCGTGCTCTTACTCTCTTCCTCACTATGCAAGGTATAATGTAATCAATGTAAATCATGGCACGACATCACCCTTCGTGCTTTTACTCTCGTCCTCACTATGCAATGTATAATGTAATCAATGTAAATCATGGCATGGCATCACCCTTCGTGCTTTTACTCTCTTTCCTCACAGTATAACCAATGAATATTTGTACGGAATGGTACATCGTACGTCACGGCATCACCCTTCGTGCTTTACACTCTTTCCTCACAATAGCAAACAATGCACGTCGTCACCCTTCGTGCTTTACACTCTTTCCTCACAATAGCAAACAATGCACGACATCCCCCTTCGTGTTTTAACAATCTTACTCACAATAGAAAACAATGAACGACATCACCCTTCGTGCTTTAACACTCTTCCTCACCCAAACAACAATCACAAACAAAGGGCAAGGGAGTAAACAAAATAGAAATAGAAATCCCGGAAAGGGAACATCAATTAAAAAATTAAATTCCGGCAAGGGAACAATAACAGTAATCTCAACATACAGTGCATGACATCACCCTTCGTGCTTTATCACTCTTCCTCAAGATAGAAAACAGTGCACGACATCACCTTTCGTGCTTTAACACTCTTCCTCACCCAAAACAACAATCACAAACAAAGGTTAAAGGAGTAAACAGAATAGAAGTAGAAATCCCGGTAAGGGAACAACAATTAAACAATTAAATCCCGGGAAGGGAACAACATCAATGAGTTTCCATATCCTGGCAAGGGAGAATCAACAAATAAAAAAATGTCCCAGCAAGGGAATAAACCAATAAATCTTCCTCGTTCTTTCACTTTCATCTCATAGTTCACATTATCACTTGAGCCAATGCTCCAAAGATTTAATTATCTCATATACCTTCACAATTTGTATTTCAACTCGAGCCAACGCTCCACAAAGTTTAACGATCACAATTCCTTTCACATACTCGTTACAACATATAAAAATCATCAATTAAGCATGGAAGTTATAACAAAAACCAAAATATTCGCAATATAAAGACTCACGGTCATGCTAGACACCAATGTATAGATACTCGTCACCATGCCTATACATCGTACTCGACAATCAGCAAGTAGCAAATAAGACTCAACTTATATTCCCTCAAGTTAAGGTTAGACCGAACACTTACCTTGATGCTTTGAACTCAATTCAAGCGTCAATTATAGCTTTACCCCTCGATTCCACCACATATCCGCTCGAATCTAGTCATAAGTTACTTAATTACATCAATAAACGCTAAATGAAACAATTTGAATGCATAAAAATGAATTTCCCAAAAATTTGCTGAAAAAGTCCCCGGGCCCACGTGGTCAAAACCCAAGGTTCGAACCAAAACCCGATCACTCATACCCCCACGAGTTCAAATATATGATTTGTTTTGAAATCGGACCTCAAATTGAGGTCCAAATCCCCAATTTTTGAAAAACCTAAGTTCTACCCAAAACCCCACATTTCTCCCATGAAAATCTTTGATTTTAGGTTGAAAACATGTTAAATGATGTTAATAATTGAAAGAAATGAGTAAAAACTAACTTACAATTGATTTGGAGAAGGAAGGATTCTTGGAAAATCACCCAAGTGTGTTTGAGGGCTTTGAAAAATGAAAATAATTTAAATTCCCATCCATTTATACCCCCATCGGGTCCCCCACCGCGGTCAGCAAAAAATGGACCGTGGCCATGCTAGCAAAGACCAAGAAAAGCTCAAGAAAACCAAAAAAAATGACTACAGTGACATGCTTTAGTATTATGTCCATAACATTCTTTACATATGTAAAAATTACGGTTTCTTTACCTTTCTGGAAACTAGACACGAAGCTCTACAACTTTGGGTTTTAAATAATCTCAAAATTCCTTGTAGATCAAAAGATATAGGCCTCCTAAGTCGGACCAGTGGCCAAGCTCCTCCACCGCGGACAACGAAAAAGCGACCGCGGCCGTGAAGTTCTCAGCGCGGTCCGCGAAAAAGGACCGCGGACCTCGGTGGTAAGTTCAGAGATTTGAGTTCTGTGACCTCCAACAGCTATACGCTAAGCCTAAAGACCTCCCGGGACCTACCCGAAACTCACCCAATCCCTCAGAACCTCAAACCCAATGTACACACGACCTCAAAATCATCCTACGGACTTATTTGAGTAATGAAACCACCAAAATAACATCAAACAAAATGAATTAAACTCCAAAATCTATAGAATTTTCTCAAACTTCATAAACTATCAAAGTTACCATTTTTTATCCGAAACACGTCAAACCAAGTCCGTTTTACACCAAATTTTACAGATAGCTCATATAACACATATTATACCTGTTCCGGTCTCTGGAACCATAATACGGGCCTGGTAACACATGTTTCACATCAAAATTCATTTTCAAAAGTCTTTATTATTTTCAGAAAACAATTTTCTTTAAAAATTCATTTCTCGGCCTCGGAACTTCAAAATTTGATTCTGGGCATACGCCCAAGTCCCATATTTTCTACGGACCCTCCGGGACCGTCAAATCACAGGTCGGGTTTGTTTACGAAAAATGTTGACAAAAGTCAACTTTAATCAACTAATTATTATAAATTTCAACTTTTCATCAAGTTTTCACATAAAATCTTCCCAGCTACATGTCCGAGATGCACACGCATATCTAGGTGAGATTAATGGAGGCTTTCGGGGACTCGGATTACTGAATGGATAAGAAAATAGGTGATGACTCTTTGGGTCGTCACAAGATATAGAGGAAAAAACTCAAATAGACTCATCAGAGTCAGAAGAAGAAGAAGAATTAATAAATCAAATATGATTAGAAAAACTAAATTTAGAAGAAATACAAGCAAATACATTAGCAAACATATCTGAAGAATGTAATCATGATTTTGAATAATATAAAGGGGTAGTGTCGAGACCCTGTAACGACCCTGCCGGTTGTTCCGAGAGTTTAGCCCTGTTTCCCCCGTTTTTGCTTCATTATATGTCGTTCATCTTCATTACGTTGTGTTGGACTAGTTGGCTCAGGATCGGAGCGATATTTGGAGAGAAATGAGACAATCTCTTATCTTGGTTCAATAGTGGAAAAAGTCAACCAGAAGTCGACTTATTGGTAAACAACCTCGGATTATGGATTATGGTTCGGATAGCTTCGTTGGGTGAATTGGTACTTAGGAGTGTGTTTGGAATGAAGTTTGGATGTCCGGTGCAGAATTAGGCTTGAATTGGCGAAAGTTAGTTTTTGGCGATTTCTGATCGACAGGGGAAAATAGGATATCGGGGTTGGAATGGAATTCCGGCAGTTGGAGAAGGTTCTTAATGTCATTTTGGATATGTGTGCAAATTTTCATGTCAATCCGATGTGTTTTAGATGGTTTCGGCATCTTCGGCGAAGTTTAGAAATTTCAAAGTTCATGGGCTTGAATTTGATGTGATTTTGTTGTTTTTGCGTTGTTTTTGGTGTTTTGAAGGCTCGACTAAGTTTGAATGATATTATGGGATATGTTGGTAGGTTTGGTGTAGGTCATGAGGGCCTCGGGTGTATTTCGGATGCTCAAACGGACATTTTTGGTCTTTGGGAGATTGCTGGTTTTTTTCTGGTGTTTTAGCAGCAGTGATTGTTCACTGCGATCGTGTGAATTCATCCAAGATCGCGTAGAGTAAGTTGAGGCAAGATGGATTTTGTGAATTGCGATCGCGTATGTAGGAGTGCGATCGCGTAGTGTGAGCAGTCTTGGTCACTGCGTTCTTATGGTGATGGTTGCGTTCGCATAGTAGAGTTAGAGTGGTAGTGTGGTGCTGGAATTTGCTCTATGCGATCGCATAGAGCTGGTCGCATAGTTGTGAGAAGTGGTTCTTCGCGATCGCATAGGTGTTTCTGTGATCACATAGGGTTAGTTTGGTTGGGCAGCATTTTGTTCTTCGCGATCGCGTTCCTTCTTCCGCGATCACATAGAGTAAAAGTCTGGGCAGACACGTTAAGTTCTAATTTCGGGGGTTCTTGGCCATAAATCATTTTGTCATTTGAGAGCTCAGGTGAAGGAGATTTTGGACGATATTTTCAGTGGGATTCTTGTGGTATGTGTTCTTCAATCATTTTTTGTTCAATTTCATGAATTTGTCTTGATTTTCACCATGCAATTTGAGAAATTAAGTAGAAAAATTTGGGAAAATGGGAGGAAGAATTTGGAAATTCTTTTGGTGATTTGAGTGGGCAATTGTGGTCCGATTTTGATGTTCTTGGTATGTACAAACTCGTGGGAGGATAAGTATTCTTGTGATATAATTTTTGTCAGATTCTGAGACATGGGCCTGGGGGCTGGATTTGGCAAATTTCGAGGATTGTGTTAAAAATTTATATCTTTCGATTGGGTTTTTTCCGTTAGAGTATATTGATGACGTTATTGTTGTTTTGGTTAGATTCGGAGCTTTTGGGAGCCAATTAAAGGGGCAAGAGCATCGCGGAGTAGCTTTTGGGCTGTTTGAGGTAAGTAACGATTGCAACTCTAAACCCGAGGGTATGACACCCCTGTATTTGAAATTGTTATGGTAAATAAAAAAGTGACGCACATGCTAGGTGACGATCGTGGGGGCGTGCACCGATAGGGATTGTGACTTGGCCCATCCCATAGCGACTATTAAGCTGCGTATTCCATTTGAAACCTTGTGATGTCCTGTATTTTAGAAATTTATACTTGTATATGGAATGTAAGCCATTATTGGAGCCTTTGTGCCGACCTGTTTAGACCCTCAGGGGTATTTTCCAGGATTGGGGCCTTATGCCGACCTGTTCACTCTATTCTTACACTATCCTGATAGAATCATTGTTAACTCAGTCGTGTTTTCGACTTCTTGTTATTTTCACTGTTATCACACTGCTTTGAAAACTATGAAAAGTATTTTGGGTTGAGACCCGTGAGTTGAGATGAATTGCCTAAGTGGCTCGTGAGGGTGACCGAGTCAGGCCAAGAGCCGAGTACGTGAGGATGGCTATGCATCGGGCTGCACGCCGCAACAATATATATGTGTTAGGCCGAGCACCGAGTATGTGAGGGCAGTTATAAATATATATATATATATATATATGTGTGTGTTAGGCCGAGAGCAGAGTATGTGAGTATGAGGGCAGTTATGGGTATATATGTAATGAGGCTGAGGGCCGAGTATGAGAGGGTAGTTATGGATTGGGCTGCACGCCGCAACAATATATATATATATATATATATATATATATATATATTATATGTGGATCGGGTTGCACGCCGCAACAATATATATATTATATGTGGATCGGGATACACGCCGCAGCAATATATAAATTATATATGTGGATCGGGCTGCACGTCGCATTAATATACATTATATATATGGATCGGGCTACACACCGCAGCAATATATATATTGGATTGGGATGCACGCCGCAGCAATATAGAGCTTGGGCTGAAAGAGCCCCTCCAGGAGTCTGTACACCCCCAGTGAGCGCAGCCGACTATTATATGGATCGGACTGCACGCCGCAACGTATGTTATAGGGATCGGGTTGCACGCCGCAGCAATATACGTTATAAATATGGATAGGTGGCGCACCGCAGGAATATATATATATATATATATATGTATATGTATATATATATATATATGTATATATATATATATATGTATGTATGTATGTATGTGTATATATATATATATATGTGTGTGTGTGTGTGTGTGTATGTATGTATATATATGTGTGTATGTATGTATGTTTAGGAGCGGGCTGCACGCCGTAGCAGTTGTTATATGGTACCTGATGAGTGAGAGTGCTGAGTGTGAGCATTGACTTATGAGAGTAGGGTCACGAGTGTCTGAGAGGCTTGCCCGAGAGGCTTTATTGTGAGTGATACTGTGCCCGAGGGGCTTATATTTTATGAAACTACTATTTTTCACTCTTCTTTACATTGAGCCTCTGATGATAAATGTTGGATAAATGTTTTTATACTAGATTTATTTAATGGAAACTGGAGTTTTATGAAATACTCGGAGATGTAAATTCCTGACTTGATTTACTTATTTCCACAGTCACTTATTATACGGATTTCCATGATTTATAAATGCTCGTCACTACACTCATGTTTTTAAATACTTTGGTTACTTACTGAGTTGGCGTACTCATGTTACTCCCTGCACCTTGTGTGCAGATTCAGGTACGGGGGCAGAGCGATAGTTGAGCTACCCCATTTGGAGCATTGTTCGAATATTGTGAGTTAGCTGCTCGGCGTCCACAGCACCAGTCTTTCTCCTTCCTATTCTATCATTTGTACTTTACTTCTCAAACTTGTTTTAGTAGAGGATTTGTATTAGAATGTATCATCTCTTAAGTTCTCATGACAGTTGACTCCAGGTTTTGGGAATGTGTATAATTTGTCCATCTCATTCTGCTATTTTTAAATCTGCTAATTTTGGCAAATTATGAAATATATTGATAGTCTGAAATGGTTGGCTAGCCTAGTTCCACGATAGGCGCCATCACGGCCTATTGTGATTTGGGGCCGTGACAGACCCCAAATCCTAAGCCGGTCGTGATGGAGCCTATCGTGGAATTAGGCTAGCCAATAATCACATATTTACAATTCTTTCCAAAATCCCAACCATTTTCAACATTTCATAAAAATATATATAGAATAACTGAATTCATTAGGCAAAATAAAAGCTAAATAGTCTAAACCATCCCCAAAAATCCGTAGTCAACATGTCATGAGCATCTAAGAAAAGTCTACTATTATATTACAAAACCTCTGTATGAATAACTAGATACAACAAAAGAAGGGAAATCAGAGATGCTGTGGACGCTGAAAAGCTACCTCTATATCCCGAACTCCGGCTCCGCACGGAATAGATGACTAACGCTCAATATCAGCACCTGAATCTGCACACAGGGGTGCAGGGATTAATGTGAGTACGCCAACTCAGTATTAATGAAGATAAATCAAGTCTAATCGGCAAGAAACACATAAAAATAAATATCATCAGTTCGCAATATGCACAACCTTTCTTTCCAACAGTATATACATAGATATATGAAATCAACATGCCTTAAAAATCAACTTCAGAAAAATCCTCTGAAAAATGTGTTTTCCAACAACTTCAGAAATAAAAATAACCGGAAGGTTTAGTTTAAAAAATGAAATAAATCATAAGTAGCCCCTCGGGTAAAAACATGAATCATAAATTGTCCGTCGGGCAAAAAATCACTCAGCACCTCACAACCACTCAGTATCAGCCCCTTGGGCAACCTCACTATCACTCATGCCTCCCAATCACTCATCACTCGGCACTCGACACTCAGCACTCGCACTAAGTAGGTACCTGCGCTCACTGGGGGTGTGTACAGACTCCGGAGGGGCTCCTTCAGCCCAAGCACTAATATCAAGCCACCTCGTGGCGTATCATATCCTCACAATCCGGCCCTTGGCCTCACTCATTCAGAACCTCTCAAAAGCCCCTCGGGCGTATCAGTAACACAGGGTACTCGACCCAAAACATCATTTTATATCTCAAAATAGTGTAAATAAGGCTGAGTTTCGAAAACGGTTAAGCACAATATGACTGAGTGCAAATCATAAATCAATAGTGAGGAAATAGCAGTAAAAATCCCCCAAGGGGTCTAAACAAGTCGGCACGAGGCCCCAAATATGGCTTATAGCCCAAATATAGCAATAGTCTTTAGAATAAAATTTAAACATATGATTTAGAGTAAAATACGCAACTCAATAGTTGTCACGGAGAGGACCAAGTCAAATCCAAAAATCAGTGTGCGCCACGTACTCGTCATCCGATATGTGCGCCATTCTAAAAACAGTGAGAAATATGATGTCCGGGGTTTCATACCCTCAAGACAAGATTTATAACCATTACTTACCTCTATCGGGCAACAATACTAATCTGCGATGCTCTTGCCCCC
Source organism: Nicotiana paniculata (assembly GCA_005239505.1). Taxonomy (NCBI): domain Eukaryota; kingdom Viridiplantae; phylum Streptophyta; class Magnoliopsida; order Solanales; family Solanaceae; genus Nicotiana; species Nicotiana paniculata. Next base: position 71,750 of record ML329337.1, on the reverse strand, counting down.
CAATTGGTTCTTGATTGCTCCGAGTCTAACCAAAACTAGGTTAACATTATCAATATACGCTAAAGGAACAAAACCCAATCCAAAACTATTAATTTATAAAAAATTCTCGAAATTTTGGCCAAACTCGAGCCTCGGGCCCACATCTTAGAATTCGATAAAATTTACATCACTAGAATCCTCGACCTTCGACGATTCTACACATACCAAGAACACCACAATTCCCCACTCAAATCGCCAATAGAATTTTCCAAACTTCCTCCTATTTTTCCCAAATTTTCCCAAATTTTCTACTTTAATTACCTCAAGTTTCAAGCCTAATCCGCCACAAAATAACATAGAAACAAGTTTTATGGTCCTGGAACTTACCTCCACTGAAGACCTTCGAATTTTCCCTTCAATTTGCTCTCAACCCAACTCAATCCGCATGCAACAATGGATGAAATGCCAAAATATTCGTGGAGGCACCTATTTATACTGTTCTTCCCAGTTAATCCGCACCTGCAGACCTGCATCTGCGAAATCCCACTAACAGTCCAAACTTCGCACCTGCGAGGCCATTTCTGCACCTTCGGCTTCGCAGGTGCGTCCCGTGCTTCGCACCTGCGGATTCCTCCTGCCAGGCCTATCTTCGCACCTGCGCAAGGTCCTTCGTGTCTGCGGCTTCGCACCTACGGCTCCCCATCCGCAGGTGCGGCCACACCAGTAGATTAACACCAACAGCTATTTGCTGCAATTTTCCACAGTTCAAACCTCCGCTAACCATCCGAAATCAATCCCGAACCCCTCGGGGCTCCAAAAAAACATACCAACACACCTCATGGCATCATTCCAACTTAGTAGAGCCTTCGAAACACCAAACACAACACAAAAATGCTAAAATTACATCAAATTCATACCTATGAACTTTCAAACTTCTAAATTTCGCCAATGATGCCGAAACCAACCAAAACATATCTGATTGACCTGAAAATTTGCACACATATCCTAAATGACATTACGAACCTTTTCCAACTTCTGGAGTTACATTCCGACCCCGATAGCCTATTTTCCACTGCCGACCGGAAATCGTCAAAAACTAACTTTCGCTAATTCAAGCCTAATTCTACACCGGACATCAAAACTTCATTCCGAACACACTCCCAAATCCCAAATCACATAACGAAGCTATCCGAGCCATAAAATCTACATTCCGAGATTGTTTACAAATAAGTCAACTCCCAATTGACTTTTCCAACTATTAAGTTAATTTAAGAGACTAAGTGTCTCAATTCTCACCACGACCACTCCAAACCCGAACCAACCGACCCAACACAACATAAATAGGCTAAGCAACATATAATAAAGCATAAACGGGGGAAACGGGGCTAATCGCACGGAACGACTGGCCGGGTCGTTACAACTAGATAGTAATTAGTGTTTTATATGTAAATGGTAATCCTAGTTGGGATAGAAGAGCAAAACGTAAGTCATGTTATCTAGAAGGATGCATCTTATGTATAGAAAAAGAGTTCAAGACAAAAATAAATAAAGAAGAAAAATGCCAAGGAATAAATGATTCCACTCTCAGTTTAAGAGTAATGGAATTAGAAACAAGAATAAATGAATTAGAAAAAAGAATACAAAAAATGGAAAAGGGAAAGCAAAAGTTAGATGATGACGAAGAAAATGTAGCAGAATTCACAAACGATGAAGAACTAATGAGTATAGAGAATTATGACACACTGATATGTAACGAGGATAAAAAATTAAGTACAATAAAAATATTAGCAAGAATCAAAATATTGGATTATCAAATACAAACGTTAGCTTTAGTAGATTCGGGATGTACAAAATGTAAAATAAATAAGAAAATAGTTCCACCAAACCTTATCAGAACCTTAGATAAGCTCGATGCTGCTATGCAAATGGACGGAACTCATAATATATATAGACATTATGTAGATAGAACGCAGATTTCTTTTATAAATACATGCTAAGATTTTTATAAACCTAGTTACAAGGTAGATAAAATCTGGGTAAGAGACTTAAATATAAATGTGGATTTTGTACTAGGATTAAATTTTATGATACATAACAATTGTAGTTGTTTACTCAGCAGAGATGGAGTAATATTTTTTTAAAATATTACACATACACCAGTACAAACTATATGTGATGACCTAAGGGGTCGTTTTATGAATTTAGACTCCGTTCTAGGCTTATTAGCCATAAAAAGATTAATTTTAACTACCTCGATTTGTGTGCACAGTCCGGGCGTGAAACCGAAAAGCTTTTATGTGAAAATATAAGAAATAATAATTTTTAGAATTAAAAATTGACAAAATGGCTTCCTGGCCACTTAAACTTACATGGCTTTTGAAAGCCAATACACCAACTTACAACTTTCCCATTTGAACACTCGAACTAGTGAAATCCATAACTAATAAACACGTTTAACCGTTGGCCCATCCCATATGGCATCAGTTGGTCTTAGTCATCTATGTGCGTGAGTCTCACGACTTTTAGGAGCGTGAGAACCCTTTCCCAGCGCACAACAATCAAAAAATGGGGCCTATTTAAGTGGGTTCTTATTCCTTTAATTTCCCTAACACATTATCCCTCTATTATATAACATTGGTAGCATTTGAAACTTCATTCCTTCCTATTTCTTAAAATTTGAAGTTTTATTTAATTTGTTTTTTTCATTTTTCAGGTTGTGAGAATGATTCAAAGTCCTGTATTTTGTCATTGTGGAGTTGAAGCTCATATTTGCATCACTTGGTAGCCAACAAATCCAGGAAAAACGTTTTATGGGTGCTCAAACTATCGTCAAGTCAATTCTTGTAATTTTATTAGGTGGTTTAACCCACTTCTTCCAGATCACTATAAACAAGTGATTTCAGGACTTTTATCAAGAATTAGAGAGAGAGAGAGAGAGAGATCGACTGCAGCGTAGGAAGAGAATCATTGTAACCTTAGTTGTTGTATTAGCACTAATAATTGTACTTTTCATCTTAGTCTAGTTAGCACTAATCGATGTCTTCATAACCCTATGTACAATGCTAATGACAAAATGAATTATTTTCCTGGAATGAAAAGCAGTTGTGACATAACACAAGCAGACATATATAAACAACCAAGTTCCATCAGCCTTCTTGGTTGACAAAATTAGCACTGAATTTCTGTCTAGTAACATAAATAGTTTAAGCAAACAAAGGAAAAGTTCTGGAACTAACAGTTAACCTACATTATAAGTTCTTCCCTATCACACTTAGAAATAAAGTTCTGCAACTAACAGACTTAACACAAGTTCATTCACAAAAATTAACAGAAACCATATGAACATTCAGTCATCTTCAAGGTTGAGATTGGTTGATGTTTTCATAATAAATTAGACGAAACAAACAAAAAATAACATCAAAAGAAACAAACTAACCTTCAAGCGCTAACACGTGATTGGAATCGAAATCTCTGACCAAACAAGACTCGAAAAGCTTTTGAATAAATAGGAGGGGACCCCAATCAGTTGGTATTGGAGTGATTTTGATTAATTTGTGAAGTGGATGGCTAATTATGAAGTCATTACTAACCTAGGTTTAAGATGAAAATTGTGGTTAGAGAGAGAAAGGTAAAAGAAAAAATAGGGATTAGGTTGGGTGTACTGATTGGATGTATGCCCGGAATTCAATTGCGAGGTCCCAAGCCTTAGAAATCAATTTTTGAAAGAAATTGTTTTGCTGAATTATTAATGAAATAAATAAATGAATTAACATTTGAAACCGTTGGTATCGGGCCCGTATTTTGGTTTCGGAGCTTGATATAGGTTTGTTATGATATTTAAGCCTTGTCTGTGAAATTTGGTGAGAATCGGAATTTATTTGACGTGATTCGGACGTCCGGTTGATAAATAGTGAACTTTAAGTGTTCTTGAGAAAACTAATGAGTTTTGAGGTTTATTTCATATTTTGACGTATTATTTTCATGATTTGATTACGTATGATGCTTTTATACTTGCGTGCATGTTTGTTTTAGAGCCCCGAGAGCTTGGGTGAGTTTCAAATAGGTTTGGGCTGTGTTGCGCTTGTTCTTTCTTATGTTTTGACGTCGTTTCTTCAAGCATACATGGTATCATATTAAACAAATGAGCTCCGATTTCTGTTTTGAATGAATTATTAGATCCGCACCGTAATTACGGACCAATAGAAAAAAGAATCATCGAACTTCGACATCATATGAGGATTTTATGGTCATTTTACTAAGGTTGCCAGATTTTTCAGGTTAATTACGAAATTACCACTGACGGTGTATTAAAAATCTGCACTATTTGCAAATATTAAAACCTACATATCTCCTTCATTATAAGGTCAAATTGAGTGATACAAGAGCCTAACTTGACTAGAATTTCACAAGGAAATCGTTGGAGACATAAAAATTGAGCTTCGGGAATATTTGGCATGAGAAACGACCCAGAATAGCTGGCAGAAAAATATATACAAAACGGGCAGACTTCTTCTTCTTCAAATTTTCAGACCCCACAGCCCTAAGAACGAATTTCTTCACCAAATATCATTCCCAAGTCATATTTAATCAATTCTAAACTTTAGTCTTTCAATTACTCATTTTTTTCATCACTTTTAAATCAAAAACTAAGAATTTTTATGGTAAAAATTGAGAGTTTGGGTAGAATTAGGAAATTTTGTAAAAATCGAATCTTTACCTCGAATTGAGGTTGGATTTCGAAACTAATTATATATTTTGGTTCGTGGGTGAATGTGTAAATGTAATTTGGTCCGAACCCCGAGTTTAGGCCAAGCAGACATGGGTCAGGTTTTCACTTTTTTTGGGAAAACTTAGGAAAAATTATAATTTTCAATAAAGTCAATTCCTTAGCCTTAATTAATTATATTATGTTAATTATTATTTAGATTCGAGCAAGTTAGAGCAAGATTCTAAAGGAAAAACTATAATTGCGTAGTGAGTGGCCTGCGAAATTGAGGTAAATGTTTGGTTTAACCTTGACTTGAGAGAATATGAATCCCCACTTATTTTCCATGTAAATTTCATGTGTGTGGTGTATAGCTGAGGTGACGAGTATCTATGCACCACCAAATGGTCTGTTAAACATGATCCCTTCCCTGTTTCAAATTTGATTAATTCCGGTCTTAATTGTTATATGTTCATTATTGTTTCTATGCCTACTAGGCCTTATTACCTTGTTGTTAAATATTATTTGGTTATTTTGGATGAGTATTGGTTGCGTATTTTTTCCCTTGTGGTACAGAAAGGTTGAGCAGTTTGGCACTATTCTTAGAAATATATTTATATAATCATGTTGGTTTCATTTTTGTAACGACCCGGCTGGTCGTTCCATGAGATTTACCCCGTTTCCCCCATTTCTGCATTTTTTATATATTGCTAGCCTGTTTTTGTTGTGTTGGGTCAGTTGGTTTGGGTCCGGAGTGGTTATGGTGAGAATTGAGGCATTTAGTCTCTCAAAGTAGCCTAATAGTTGAGAAAGTTAACTGAGAGTTGACTTATGGTGAATGACCTCGGAATGTGGATTTTATGGCTCAGATAGTTTCGTTAGGTGATTTGGTACTTAGGAGTGTGTTCGAAATGAAGTTTTGATGACCGGTGTAAAATTAGGCTTGAATTGGCGAAAGTTAATTTTTGGCGATTTTCGATCGGCAGTGGAAAATAGGCTATCGAGGTCGAAATGGAATTCCGGAAGTTGCAGCAGGTTCGTAATGTCATTTTGGATATGTATGCAAAATTTCAGGTCAATCGGAGGTGTTTTGATTGGTTTCGGCGTAGTTGGCGAAATTTGGAAGTTTCAAAGTTCATAGGCTTGAATTTGATGTAATTTTGGTGTTTTCGTGTTGTTTTTGGTGTTTCGAAAGCTCGACTAAGTTGGAATAATGCTATGGGGTGTGTTGTTATGTTTGGTTAGGGCCCTGATGGGCTCGAGATTGATTTCGGATGGTTGGCGGAGTTTTGAACTTGGAAATCTGCTGCAAATAGCTGCTGGTGTGAGTTTCTGGTGTTGGTCGCACCTGCAGATGGGTAGCCGTAGGTGCGATGGGCCATGCGCAAGTGCGAAAAGAGGCTAAGCAGGGGATTTTTTGCAGGTGTGAATTTATGGCCGCACCTACGAAGTCGCAGGTGCGAAGGATTGGCCGCAGGTGCGAAATTGGTCCGTTAGTGGGATTTCCGCAGGTGCGCACCTGGGACCACAGGTGCGGGTCTGCAGGTGCGACTAAGTGTCCGCAGGTGCGGAAATGCTGGCAGAAACAGTATAAAAAGGGGCCTCCATGAAAATTGTCTCATTCCACCATTTTTATATGCGTGAGGAGCTCTTTGAAGGCTAACTGAAGAAGGGAATTCGTGATTCTTCAGTGAAGGTAAGTTATCGGGTTATTAACATAATTTCTATGCTATTTTGTTCGGATTTGGCTTGAAAATTTGAGGCTTTAAGTAGGAAAAAGTTGGGATGAAGGGGTGGAGAATTGGAATTTTCTTTTGAGGTTTTGGGTAGGCAATTGTGATCTGATTGTGATGATTTTGGTATGAGTAGAATCGTGGGACGGCGAGGTTTCTAGTGATCTAAAAATTATCGAATTTCGAGACGTGGGCCTGGGGCTCGGGTTTGGCCGAATTTCGAGACTCTTGTATAATTTGATAGTTTTCGAGTGGCTTGTGTTCCTTTAGTATATATTAATGATATTAAACTGGTTTTGGCTTGATTCGCAGCAATTGGGAGACAATTCAAGTAGCAAGAGAATAGAGGACTAGTGTTGTGATCCGGTAGAGGTAAGTAATGGTTATAAATCTTGTCCTGAGGGTATGGAACCCCAGACTACATATTTCTCACTGATTTTAGAATGGCGCACATGTCGGATGATGAGTATGTGGTGCATACTGAATTTTCGATTAGACTAAGTCCTCTTTGCATATTTTATTCAAAACCTTATGTTAAATTATGTTCTAAAGATTGTTAGAATATTTGGGCTATAAGCCGTGTTTGGGGCCTCGTGCCGATCTATTTAGACCCCTCGGGGACTTTTTACTGCTTTTTTCCTCACTATTTGTTGATGATTTCACTCAGCCACATTGTGCTTACTGTTTTCGAAACTCAACCTAATTTACACTACTTTGAGATTTAAAATGATGTTTTGGGTCGAGTACCCTATTTTACTGATTCGCCCGAGGGGCCTTTTGAGTGGTTCTACTGAGTGAGGCTGAGGGCGTGACTGTAAGGTGCTGAGTGATATTAGAGCTTGGGCTGAAGGAGCCCCTCCGGAGTCTGTATACACCCATAGTGAGCGCACAGAGTGCCGAGTGCCGAGTGGCAAGTGATTGGGAGGCATGAGTGAATATGAGGTGCTGAAAGACTGATTATGAGTGACAGTGAGGCATGCCCGAGGGGCTGATTATGATACATGTTTTGGCCCGAGGGGCTACTTATTATTTTAATACTTTCATTCTTAACTTATGAATTATGATTTGCCCGAAGGGCCTCTATATGATTCATTTCATTTTAATACTAAATCTTTCGGTTTGAAGTTGTTAAAAATATGCATTTTTCAAAGGACTTTTCTGAAGTTGGTTTTAAGGCATGATGATTTCGTATATCTATGTTTACACTATGGAAAAGTAAGACTATGTATATTGTGATTTGATGGCATTGATTTTATGTGTTTCCTTGCCTCTTAGACTTGATTTATTTTCATTACTACTGAGTTGGCGTACTCACATTACTCCCTGCACCCCTGTGTGCAGATACCGAGCATTAACAATTTATTCCGCGCGGAGCTGGATTGCAGGATATAGAGGTATCTTTTCAGCGTCCGCAGCATCTCTGTTTTCCCGTCTTGTTGTATCTAGCTTTTATTCGGAGGTTTTGTATTATAATGTCGTACCTTTGGATTATTTTCGTTACATGCTCATGACTTGTTGGCTCTAAGTTTTGGGGTTGGTGGCACTTGTTGACTGGGATTTTGAAAGAAATTGTGAACATGTGGTTATTGGCTAGCCTAGTTCCACGATAGGCGCCATCACGGCCGGTTTAGGATTTGGGGTCGTGACAGTTTGTTATCAGAGCCTAGGTGACATAGGACTCAACGGTCATGAGCAGGTTTGGTAGAGTCTAGCAGATCGGTACTGAGACGTCTGTACTTATCTTCAAGAGGCTGCCAAACTTTTAGGAAACATTTCTATCTTTCTTGAACTCTTTCGTGCTAATCTATTGATTCTTGAAATCTGAACTTACGTTGTTTCATTCTGTCACAAATGGTGAGAACACGCCATACCAATCAGAGTGACCAATCACCGACTAGACCAGCGAGTGGTCGAGGCCGTGGTAGAGGTAGGGCCAGCCCGTGCAGCAGCCGGGGTAGTACCACAGGATCCCCCTATCGATCATGATCAGGTTCCAGCCAATGGTGTTCCAGCGGGACAGGCTCAGGCACCGGCAGTGCCTATGGTAATTCCGGGTCTTCAGGAGACCCTGTCTCAGATAGTGACAGTATGCACCAGTTTGGCTCAGGAGGTCTCCATGTCTTCTACTGCCACCACAGCTAAGGCCGGGGGAGGAAATCAGACTCTAGCTGCCCGAGCACCTGAGCAGGATGCATAGGGTATTCAGGCAACGGGAGCAGCTCCAGCTCAGCTAGTTGCTCCGGTCCAGGATTATGTGGTCCTTGCTATGCTTGAGGACGAGTAGCGCAGGTTGGAGAGATTCAGCAGTCTTCAGCCTCCGACTTTCATCGGTATAGAGGGCGAGGATGCCCAGGGGTTTCTAGATAGGTTCCAGAGGATTCTACGTACAACATGTATATTGAACACCAGTGGGGTCTCATTTGTTACATTTCAGTTTGCGGGTGATGCCTTTACTTGGTGGGAGTCATTCGAGAGGCATAGGCCGATTATTTCATCACCTCTCACCTGGCAACAGTTCTCCACGATCGTTTTGGAGAAGTATGTTCGTCAGTCCCACGGAGAGGAGCAGCGCAGGCAGTTTGAGCAGCTGCGCCAGGGAGCGTTATCAGTTACTCAGTACGAGATGAGGTTTTCCGAGTTGGCTAGGCATGCTTCTGAGATCGTCCCTACTGATAGGGAGAGGGTGAGAAGGTTTGTAGATGGTCTTTCTTATCAGCTTCGATTATTTATGACTCGGGAAAGAGTATCGGGTGCTTCATTCGAGCAGGTTGTTGACATAGCTCGAGATATTGAGTCCGTTCGCCGCCAGGAGCGGTAGGAGAGGGAGGCAAAGAGGCCTCGTGGTTCGGGTAGTTCCAGTGGTGCTCCCTTCAGGGGACAGTTTCAGTAGGGTAGGGGCCGTTCATTCAGGCCTCCTCAGTCAGGCCGCCCGGCATATAGTGGTGCATCTTCGGGGCATGGTCCCCGTGGTTCTCAATCAGGCAGTACTTCATTTGGTGCCCTCCCAGCTCAGAGTGCAGCTCGAGCAGCTCCAGTTCAGGGTTCTTCTATGCATGAGTCTTCCAGTGGCCATTCGGGTGCTAGGGGTTTCTATCAGTCCCCGCCTCCAGCTCCAGGGAGTTGCTTTGAGTGTGGAGAGTTCGGGCACGTGTGGAGGCAGTGTCCCCGCCGTTATGGTGGATCTTCTCAGCAGAGGGGCCAGCCCTCGACTTCAGCTCCAGTCACTTCACCATTTGCCTAGGCAGCCAGGGGTGGTGGTCAGTCAGCCAGAGGCCTCCCTAGAGGGGGAGGTCGATCAGGGGGAGGTCGGGCTCGCATATATGCATTTCTATCCAGGATAGATGTTATGGCCTCAGATGTCGTGATTGCAGGTATTGTCTTAGTCTTTTTCCGAGATTCCTTGGATTTATTTGACCCTGGTTCTACCTATTCCTATGTTTCTTCATATTTTCCCATTTTCTGGATGTGCCCCTTGAGTCTCTAGTCACCTCTGTTCATGTGTCGACTCCAGTGGAGCATACTGTTGTTGTGAACCATGTGTATCAGTCGTGCATGATATTTATTGGGGGTCTGGAGACCCGAGTGGATATACTGTTACTCAGCATGGTCGATTTTGACGTGATATTGGGCATGGATTGGTTATCTCCGTGTCATTCTATTCTTGATTGTCACGCTAAGACTGTGACCTTAGATATGCCAGGGTGTCCGAGGGTTGAGTGGAGAGGTTCTTCCGAGTATATGCCTAGCAGGGTGATTTCCTACCCGAGGGTTCACCGCCTGATTGAGAAAGGGTGTTTATCTTATTTGGCCTTTGTGAGGGAAGTCAGTGGTGAGACTCCCGCTATTGATTCAGTTCCTGTGGTCCGTGACTTTCCGGATGTGTTTCCTGCAGACCTGCCAGGCATGCCACCTGACAGGGATATTGATTTTGGTATTGACTTGGTGTCAGGCACTCAGCCTATTTCTATTCGACCTTATCATATGGCACCAGCGGAGCTAAATAAATTGAAGGAGCAGCTTCAGGAACTCCTGGATAAGGGGTTCATTCGGCCTAGTGTGTCACATTGGGGTGCACCGATGTTGTTAGTGAAGAAGAAGGATGGGTCCATGCGTATGTGTATTGATTATCGGCAGCTAAACAGGGTTACGGTGAAGAACCGGTATCCTTTGCCTCACATTGATAATTTTTTTGACCAGCTTCAGGGAGCTAGAGTGTTTTCCAAGATTGACTTGAGATCTAGGTATCATCAGTTGAAGATTTGGGATTCTAACATTCGGAAGACTGCTTTCAGGACCAGATATGGTCATTGTGAGTTCTTGGTTATGTCATTTAGGTTGACCAATTCCCTAGCTGCGTTCATGCAATTGATGAACAACATGTTTCAGCCGTAACTTGATTCGTTCGTAGCCAGGACGAGCATGCTCAACATTTGAGAGTTGTGTTACAGAGGTTGAGGGAGGAGAAGCTTTATGCGAAATTCTCCAAGTGTGAGTTTTGTCTTGGTTTGATAGCTTTCTTGGGGCACGTGGTGTCTAGTGAGGGTATTCAGGTTGATCTGAAGAAGATAGAGGTGGTGTAGAGTTGGCCCAAACCGTCCTCAGCTACGGATATTAGGAGTTTCCTTGGTTTGGCGGGATATTACCGTCGCTTTGTGAAGGTGCACGAGAAGAATTATCCAGTGCACGATCTTGAGTTAGCTGCCATTGTACATGCCTTGATGATTTGACGATATTATTTGTATGGAGTGCAGAGTGATATTTTCACTGATCATTGTAGTTTGCAGTATCTGCTGGGGCAGAAGGACTTGAATTTGCGTTAGAGGAGATGGTTAGAGCTCCTAAAGGATTACGACCTAACTATCTTGTATCATCTGGGGAAGGCCAATATAGTGGTTGATGCCTTGAGTCGCAGATCAGAGAGTTTGGGGAGTCTAGCCTACCTTTCAGTAGCAGAGCGTCCATTAGCCCTTGATGTTCAGGCCTTAGCAGGTCAATTGGTGAGATTGGATCTATCAGAGCCCTCCCGGGTGTTGGCTTGTGTAGCCTCCAGGTCTTCTCTTTACGGTCAGATTAGAGCATACCAGTATGATGATCCACATTTGCTTGTTCTTCGGGACAGGGTCCGTCGCGGTGATGCCAGGGATGTGGTTATTGGTGATGATGGGGTCATGAGGATGCAGGGCAGGATTTGCGTGCCCAATGTAGATGGGCTTCGAGATTTGATTCTAGCAGAGGCTCATAGTTCGCGGTATTCCATCCATCCGGGTGCCACGAAGATGTATCAGGATTTGAGGCAGCATTATTGGTGGAGGAGGATGAAGAAGGATACTGTGGAGTTTGTGGCTCGGTGTCTCAACTATCAGCAGGTCAAGTATGAGCACCAGAGACCAGGTGGATTGCTTTAGAGATTTGATATTCCAGAGTGGAAGTGGGAGCGGATCACCATGGACTTCGTAGTTGGACTCCCACGGACTTCGAGGATGTTTGATGCTATATGGGTTATTCTAGATCGGCTGACCAAGTCCGCGCACTTCATTCATGTTGGTACTTATTATTCTTCGGAGAGGTTAGCTGAGATTTATACCAGGGATATTGTCTAATTACATGGGGTTCCAATTTCTATCATTTCCGACAGAGGCACTCAGTTTACATCTCAGTTTTGAAGAGCCGTGCAGAGAGAGTTGGTACTCAGGTCGAGTTGAGCACAACATTTCACCCTCAGACCGACAGGCAGTCGAAGCGTACCATTCAGATTTTAGAGGATATGTTGCGTGCTTGTGTGATTGACTTTGGTGGTTCATGGGACCAGTTTCTGCCACTAGCGGAGTTTGCATATAATAACAACTATCAGCCGAGTATCCAGATGGCTCCGTATGAGGCTTTATATGGTAGGAGGTACAGATATCCGATTGGTTGGTTTGAGTCAGGCGAGGCTAGGCTATTGGGCACAGATTTGGGTCAGGATGCATTGAGTAAGGCGAAGTTGATTCAAGAGCGGCTTCGCACGGTGCAGTCTAGGCTAAAGAGTTATGCGAACCGGAAGGTCCGAGATGTGTCTTTCATGGTTGGGGATAAGGTGTTGCTGAAGGTGTCGCCCATGAAGGGTGTTATGAGATTCGGGAAGAGGGGGAAGTTGAGTCCCAGGTTCATTAGGCCATTTGAGGTGCTTCAGAGGGTGAGGGAGGTGGCTTATAGGCTTGTTATGCCTCCCAGATTATCAAGTATTCATCCAGTATTCCATGTTTCGATGCTCCGGATCTATGTTGATGACCCATCCCATGTTTTGGACTTCAGCACGGTTCAGCTCAAGGTGATATGACATATGAGGTAGAGTTAGTGGCTATTTTGGGTCGACAAGTCAAGAAGCTGAGGTCTAAGGATATAGTTTCAGTGAAGGTTTAGTGGAGAGGGCAGCCGGTGCAGGATTCCACCTAGGAGACCGAGCGGGAGATGCGGGACAGATATCCTCACTTATTCGAGACTCCAGGTATGTTTCTAGATCTGTTCGAGGACGAACGTTTGTTTAAGAGGGGGAGGATCTAACGACCCGGTCGGTCTTTCCGTGAGATTTACCCCGTTTCCCCTATTTCTGTATTTGTTATATATTGCTAGCCTGTTTTTGTTGTGTTGGGTCAGTTGGTTTGGGTCCGGACTGGTTATGTTGAGAATTGAGGCATTTAGTCTCTTAAAGTAGCCTAATAGTTGAGAAAGTCAACTGAGAGTTGACTTATTGTTGAACGACCTTGGATTACAGATTTTATGGCTCGGATAGCTTCATTAGGTAATTAAGGACTTAGGAGTGTGTTCGGAATGAAGTTTTGATGACCGGTGTAGAATTAGGCTTGAATTGGCGAAAGTTAGTTTTTGGCGATTTCCGGTCGGCAGTGGAAAATGGGCTATCAAAGTCGGAATGGAATTCCGGAAGTTGGAGGAGGTTCGTACTGTCATTTTGGATATGTCTGCAAAATTTCAGGTCAATCATAGGTGTTTTGGTTGGTTTCGGCGTAGTTGGCGAAATTTGGAAGTTTCAAATATCATAGGCTTGAATTTGATGTAATTTTGGTGTTTTCATGTTGTTTTCGGTGTTTCAAAGTCTTGACTAAGTTGGAATAATTCTATGGGGTGTGTTGGTATGTTTTGTTGGGGCCCCGAGGGGCTCGGGATTGATTTCGGATGGTTGGCGGGGTTTTGAACTTGGAAATCTGCAGCAAATAGCTACTGGTGTGAGTTTCTGGTGTTGGCCGCACCTGCGGATGGGTAGCCGTAGGTGCGATGTCGCAGGTGCGATGGGCCATGAGGTAGAGGTAAGTAATGGTTATAAATCTTGTCCTGAGGTTATGGAACCCCGGACTACATATTTCTTTCTGATTTTAGAATGGCGCACATGTTGGATGATGAGTGTGTGGCGCATACTGATTTTTGGATTGGACTAGGTCCTCTCCACGACAACTAATGAGTTGCATATTTTACTCAAAACCTTATGTTAAATTATGTTCTAAAGATTGTTGAAATATTTGGGCTATTAACCGTGCTTGGGACCTTCTGCCGATCTATTTAGACCCCTTGGGGGATTTTTACTGCTGTTTTTCCTTAGTATTTGTTGGTAATTTCACTCAGCCACATTGTGCTTACTGTTTTCGAAACTCAGCCTGATTTACACTACTTTTAGATTTAAAATGATGTTTTAGGTCGAGTACCGTGTTTTACTGATTCGCCCGAGGGGCCTTTTGAGTGGTTCTGCTGAGTGAGGCCGAGGGCCTGATTGTGAGGTGCTGAGTGATATTAGCACTTGGTCTGAAAGAGCCCCTCCGGAGTCTGTACACACCCCCAGTGAGCGCACTGAGTTCCGAGTGACCAGTGCCGATGGCGAGTGTTTGGGAGGCATGAGTGACTGTGAGGTGCTGAGTGACTGATTATGAGTGACTGTGAGGCATGCCCGAGGGGATGATTATGATACATGTTTTTGCCCGAGGGGCTACTTATGATTTTATTACTTTCATTCTAAACTTATGAAATATGTTTTCCCCGAGGGGCCTCTATATGATTTATTTTATTTTTATACTAAATCTTTCGGTTTGAAGTTGTTAAAAATATGCATTCTTCATATGACTTTTCTGAAGTTGGTTTTAAGGCATGATGATATCATATATCTATGTTTACACTATGGGAAAGTACGCCTGTGTATATTGTGATTTGATGGCATTGATTTTATGTGTTTACTTGCTGCGTAGACTTGATTTAATTTCATTACTACTGAGTTGGCATACTCACATTACTTCCTGCACTCCTGTGTGCAGTTCAGGTGCAGATACCGAGTATTAGCCATTTATTCCGCGCAGAGCCGGATTGCGGGATATAGAGGTAAGTTGTTCAGCGTCCGCAACATCTCTGTTTTCCCTTCTTGTTGTATCTATCTTTTATTCAGAGGTTTTGTATTATAATGTCGTACCTTTGGCTTATTTTCCTTAGATGCTCCTGACTTGTTGGATCCGAGTTTTGGGGTTGGTGGCACTGTTTATTAGCCTATTTTGTTTAGTAAACTCTGTATATTTATGAAATGCTTGGAATTTGATTGGGATTTTGAAAGAAATTGTGAACATGTGGTTGTTGGCTAGCCTAGTTCCACGATAAGTGCCATCACGGCCGGTTTAGGATTTGGGGTCGTGACAATTTTTGATAATATAGAGGAAGTTGTGAGAAATGCAGTTTAATTGTTTCGTGGTTGTTGAGGTTCACGTGGTTATTTGGTTTCATTTGATTATTTCCAGTTGTTGTTGTAAGTGTGTTAAAAGTGCTGGATGTTCTCTTCATTCTATCATGGTACATAAAGACCTTGTTCGCTTGACAGTGTTACGGGGGTTACATATATTCTGGCGGGTTTTATTGTGGAATGATATTGGTTAAAGCTTATGAGCTATATTGTTTTCTGTTTCCAATTGTTCAAACAAAAATATTGTGAAAGTCTTGGCCTGAATTCTGAAATTTATGAATAAATTGATATAAGATGTCTGGTGGGAGCAGGTTGCACGTCGCAATAAGGAGTGATAACGGTGGACAGGTGGGATCGGGTTGCACGCCGCAATAGGAGTAATAAGGGTGATATATTTAGGGAGGAGCAATAAGGGTGGACATATGGGAGCGGGTTGCACGCTTCAACAAGGAGCAATAAGAAAGGACATTTATATTTTTATCGAATTCCAAAGAAAATAAAGATATGAAAGGCTTAAATGTTTATTTTACTATTCTTCATATTTTCGGTGCTACTTTTATTTAAAGTTAACGTTTAGAAACTTGGAAATTATTTAAGAATTGGTTATATATGAGGCCTGGAAAAGGCGGCTGAGTTTTTTTATTATTGTGCAATACTTAATTATTTGTTTAGATTTCCTTCTTGCTTTATATATTATTTTCACAGGTTATATTACTAAAGCCCCGCCTTAGCCTCGTCACTACTTCGTCGAGGTTAGGCTCGGCATTTACTCAGTACATGGGGTCGGTTGTACTAATAGTACACTCTGCACTCTTTTGTGCAGATCCAGGTACCGGCCAACAGTAGGGATATTTAGAGCAACTTATTATTGTTCGGAGACACGAGGTATATCTGCCAGCGTTCGCAGATCCCGAGAGTCTTTTCTTAGTTCGTGGAGACTGTTTTATATTTTCCAAAATAGTTATATTATTTCTTTCAGCCCATTATTTGTAGTATTCTTTAGTAGTTCGTGAATTGTGACACCAGACCCTGGGTAGTTCTAGGTTTATTTATATAATTAGTTCGTGGCTCAGTTTAATTGTTTGTTTATTATTTTATATTTGTAATTATTTATTGAAAGCCATTAGATCAAGTTTAATTTAAAATTATTTTATCCTGTTTAAATGATTAATTAAGGAAATAGTTTAGCGAACTCTAAAATTGGCTTGCCTAGCAAGTGTGGTGTTAGGCGCCATCATGATCCCTAAGGTTGGGAATTTTAGTCGTGACAAGTTGGTATTCGGGAGATGTTTCATTTTTGATAATATTGAGGAAGTTGTGAGAAATGCACTTTAATTGTTTCGTGATTGTTGAGGTTCACGTGGTTATTTGGTTTCATTTGATTGTTTCCAGTTGTTGTTGTAAGTGTGTTAAAAGTGTTGGCTGTTCTCTTGATTCTATCATGGTACACAAAGACTGAGTTGGGTTGACAGTGTTATGGGGGTTACATATATTCTGGCGGGTTTTATTGTGGAATAATATTGGTTAAATCTTACGAGCTATACTGTTTTCATTTTGGAATTGTTGAAACAAAAATATTGTGAAAGGTTTGGCCTGAATTGTGAAATTTATGAATAAATTGATATGAGATGTCTGATGGGAGCGGGTTGCACGTTGCAACAATGAGTGATAAGGCTGGATAGGTGGGATCGGGTTGCACGCCGCAACAGGAGTAATAAGAGTGATATATTTAGGGAGGAGAAATAAGGGTGGACAGGTAGGAGCGGGTTGCACGCCGCAACAAGGAGCAATAAGGGAGGACGTTTACATTTCTACCGAACTTCAAAGAAAATAAAGATTTGAAAGGCTTAAATGTTTATTTTACTATTCTTCATATTTTCGGTGCTACTTTTACTTAAAGTTAAAGTTTTGAAAATTGGAAATTATTTGAGAATTGGGTATAGATGAGGCCTGGAAAAGGCGGCCGAGTTATTTTATTGTTGTTGTAGTACTTAATTGTTTGTTCAGATTTCCTTCTTGCTTTACATATTACTGTCACGGGTTATATTGCTAAAGCCCCGCCGTAGTCGCGTCACTACTTCGTCGAGGTTAGGCTCGGCACTAACTCAGTACATGGGGTCGGTTGTACTGATACTACACTCTGCACTCTTTTGTGCAGATCCAGGTACCAGCCAACAATAGGGATATTTAGAGCAACTTATTATTGTTCGGAGACACGAGGTATATCTGTCGGCATTCGCAGATCCCAAGATTCTTCTCTTTGTTCGTACAGACTATTTTTATATTTCCCAAAACAATTATATTATTTCTTTCAGCCCATTATTTGTAGTATCCTTTAGTAGTTCGTGAATTGTGACCCCAGACCCTGGGGTAGTTCTAGGTTTATTTATATAATTAGTTCATGGCTCGGTTTAATTGTTTGTTTATTATTTTATATTTAGAATTATTTAATGAAAGCCATTAGATCAAGTTTAATTTAAAATTGTTTCATCCTGTTTAAGTGATTAATTAACGAAAATAGTTGAGCAAACTCTAACATTGGCTTGCATAGCAAGTGTGGTGTTGGGCGTCATCATGATCCCTAAGGTTGACAATTTGGGTCGTGACACTATAGAAACTGGAACCAGGATAAGGCCACAATTAGATTTAGGCCAGCAAAACCTGCAGAAAAACCAGAAAGAATGTTGTAAGGAATGTAAAGATAAAAATACATGTTGTAAGGATAAAAATGAATTTAAAACTTTAATATTAGAAGAAAATGAGGATAAAGACATACTAGAAAAATATTACACCTTAATAGACATCGAAACGGAATTATATAATTTTAGAACAGGAATAGAAAGAATAGGAATAATAAAAAATCAAAAAGATTTGGATAATATTGTAAAAACACTGGATGAAATAGAGATAATAAGAGAAAACCCTCTAAAGCACTGGGAAAATAACAAAGTTATGTGTAAATTAGATATAACAATCCAGAATACATAATTAAAACAGCCTCAATAGAAGCCACAAATCAACATTTAGAAGATTTTAAAATCCAAATTAAAGAACTCATGAATTTAGGAGTAATAAAGAGATCCACTTCGAAACATAGGTCAGCAGCCTTCATGGTAAGAAACCATAATGAAATAATAAGAGGAAAGACAAGGATGGTAATAAACTACTGAAGACTTAATGATAATACTAGAACAGATGCATATAAGTTACCTGATAAAATAAAACTAATAAATAGAATACAAGGAAGAAGGATCTTCAGTAAATTTGATTGTAAATCGGGATACTTGCAAGTAAAAATGCATGAAGAAAGTATAGAATGGACATCATTTAGTTTTCTAGAAGGGCACTTTGAATGGTTAGTAATGTCGTTTGGATTAAAGACAGCACCACCAATTTTTCAACGAAAAATGGATAATATATTTGGAGAATATAAAAGATTTGTTCTAGTATATGTCGATGATATACTAGTATTTAGTAAACATATTAAAGAACACTTAGGACATCTACAGACAGTATTTAGATTATTTGTAGATAATGGAATAATAATTAGTAAAAGGAAGATGGAATTATGTAAAAATCATAGAAATTTTCTAGGAGTCGTTTTAGGGGATGGAAAAATCAAGTTAGACCTCATATCGCTACTGTCACGACCCCAAATCTAGGCCAGTCGTGATGGCGCCTATCGTGGAACTAGGCCAGCCAAAACTATACTCAAATCATAATATGCTTCCATTTACATCTTTACTATACTGATTACCCATAAAGGTTTCCTTTAAACATTTATAAAACAGTTAAGTACAACCCCCGAGAACCCGGAGTCACCGGTCATGAGCATCTACATAAAATATACAACTAAACGAAAATAAATTCTATAATAGTAAACAGGAGAGGGAGCAGGACTGCAGACGCATGCAGCCACCTCGCAAACCTCCGAGAATCTCTGGAACAGATAGGCAGCTCACCCTGCCCTAACACCTGAATCTGCACACAAGGTGCATGGAGAATGTGAGTACACCAACTAAATAGTAATGAAAATAAATCAGCTCTGAGCAACTAGAAACACATAAAATCAATGTCATCAAATCACAAGATGCACAACCTTTCTTTCCAACAGTATAACATAGATATATGAAACCATCATGCCTTAAAACCAACTTCAGAAAAATCCTTTGAAGAATGTATATTTTCAACAACTTCAAACCGAAAGATTTAGTATGAAAATGAAATGAATCATATAGAGGCCCCTCGGGCAAAACATATTTCATAAGCTCAGAGTGAAAATAGTAAAACATAAGTATCCCCTGGGGAAAAACATGTATCATAATTAGCCTCTCGGGCATGCCTCACAGTCACTCATAATCAGTCACTCAGCACCTCACAGTCACTCATGCCTCCCAATCACTCGTCATTCGGCACTCGCCATTCGGCACTCGGTGCGCTCACTAGGGGTGTGTGCAGACTCCGGAGGGGCTCCTTCAGCCCAAGAGCTAATATCAAGCCACCTCGTGGCGTATCATATCCTCACAATCAGGCCCTCGGCCTCACTTAGCAGAACCACTGGAAAAAAAAGCCCCTCGGGCAAATAAGTAAAACAGGGTACTCGACAAAAACATCATTTTTAAATCTCAAAGTAGTGTAAATCAGGATGAGTTTCAAAAACAGTAAGAACAATGCGGCTGAGTGAAATCATCAATACATAGTGAGTAAAACAGCAGTAAAAATCCCCCAAGGGGTTGAAACAGATCGGCACAAGGCCCCAAACACGGCTTATAGCCCAAATATTTCAATAATCTTTAGAACATAATTTAACATAAGGTTTTGATTAAAATATGCAACTCATTAGTTTTCGCGGAGAGGACCTATTCCAATCCAAAAATTAGTACGTGCCACATACTCGTCATCCGACATGTGTGCCATTCTTAAATCAATGAGAAATATGTAGTCCGGGGTTTCATACCGTCATGACAAGATTTATAACCATTACTTACCCTTACCAGGCCACAACACTAGTCCGCTATGCTCTTGCCTCTCAAATTGGATCCCAATTGCTCCGAATCTAGCCAAAACCAGTTTAACATCATCAATGTATACCAAAGGAACACAACCCAATCAAAGACTATCAAATTATACAAGAATCTCAAAATTCGGCCAAACCCGAGCCCCAGGCCCATGCCTCTTTCTTCACTGCGATCCCGGAAGCTCTCACGCGATCGCGAAGAACAAATCTGTTGCCCCATCAAATTACACTACGCAATCGCATACATCCACACATGATCGCGATTCAGCAAGACATAAACCCATGTGATCGCGATCGCGATCGCGAAGAAAAATGGCTAAGCCCACTCATGCGCCCTTTAACTCTATGCGAACCCGAACAACACCACGCGATCGCACTGCACAATAACCTCATACTCACGCGATCACGACCTCCACCATGCGATCACATATAAGAAAATCCTTCCATCCCCAGCTAGGTCTATGCGATCTCAAACACCCTCCCGCGATCGTGTAGAAGGAAACCAGAAACTCACACCAGCAAAAATCTGCCCAGTTTTCAAGCCAAGAGTTGGTCCATTAACTACCCAAAACACACCCGAGGCCCTCGGGACCTCAACCAAACAAACCAACATATCCCATAACATCATTCAAACTTATTCAAGCCTTCGAAACACCAAAAACAACGCAAAAACACCAAAATCACATCAAATTCAAGCCTATGAACTTTGGAACTTCCAAATTTCGCCAACTATGCCGAAACCAACTAAAACACCTTCGATTGATCTGATATTTTGCACACATACCTACAATGACATTACGGACTTGTTCCAACTTCCGTAATCCCATTCCGACCCCGTTAGCCTATTTTCCACCGCCGACCAGAAATCACCAAAAATGAACTTTCGCCAATTCAAGCCTAATTCTACACCGGACATCAAAATTTCATTCCGAACACACTCCTAATACCCAATTCACCTAACGAAACCACATGATCCATAAAATTGCATTCCTAGTTCGTTCACCAATCAGTCAACTCTCATTTGTCTTTCTCAACTATTAGGCTACCTTGAGAGACTAATTGCCTCAATTCTCACCATGACCACTCTAAACCCGAACCAACCGACCCAATTCACATAAATGAAGCTGAACCACATAAAATGAAGCAGGAACGGGGGAAACGGGGCTAAACTCTCGGAACGACTGGCGGGGTCGTTACATCCTCCCCGACTTAAACATACGTTCATCCTCGAACGTGCCAAGAGTTGTTCTCCAACACCATCAAATTGTTGTGTAGCTCACCATGCACATACCTAGGGGTGATACCACGTCACCTTATCCCATATAGGTCCAATAGCATAATACCCTTGAAATTTCGAAATCCAAATCCTGGCCCATAAACCTTAGAACCAAATTCCCACTTCTGAAATAATATACAAGATCAAAATTTCCATAACTGTAGACCGAACAAGTCTGAACATGCTAAATCAAGCCATATACGTGCCCCAGATGAAATCACATAATACACCGCGTGACTCAAACACTCATAGCAATAACTCTTAACCACAGTAACTGCTCTAAACAACCCAATACCGGTACGTAACCCCTTAGTAAGAAATGCCTCGCTCTAACACTTCCATATACTGCTGATGATTAAAGAAGCATGTAGAACTAACAACCATTTGTCTGATCAGCCAAACATGAAACTCCCCCTTCCTAAACAGGAATTATAGCAGATTTCTAAGCCGGCTCCCGATATTTATCCTTTCAACTATGTTATAGAAAATTCTAAAAATGTTCACTTTAGGTCCAATGACCTCTTCTCGTCCATCACGACAACCCTGATGACATAACACATCGATACAATTCGAAGCCAAAACCTGTCCAACTTGTGCACGTAACAGAAACTTCCCAATGTAATTAAATTATATAAAATATCCACACGAGAGGACTACCTTGCCATTAACAATTACCATCACCATATCATACTAACAGCCTGGCACACACTGTAAAAATCAAAAACATATGTATCTGATACCAAAGGTCATACGCCTACATAACTCTGCTACACTACGCGATCTCATCCAACGCTGGTCCACTTGAAATACTTAAAANCAGAAGGTATATAACCAACACGCCTCGATCCCGCGACACCTAATTACTTACCTTACTCAAATCTAGCTATAAAGGCCAGTTAGAACCGCATCATATGTGCATATAACCAATAATCACCACTCCTCGCAACACCGAAGGGTAACTGATAGATCACTCTAGAATATGAATAAACTCAATCACAATCAAATGGTACATTTCTCAACAATAGAAACTCGGAGCAAACAATTCCGACCCGGTGCAGAACACACACCCATTTTAGCCTACCAGTGACCCTAAATTAACTCTGATCACCCACAACAGACAGATAACTTACCGAAAAGTTCACAATGACGGAATCATGGTACATACTAACATCCGACTAGCTCAGCTCGCATCTTCACAGTTCACTACCACAAAATATCCTGTTTATGAGAACTCTCAGTCTCGAAGTCCATGAAACATATGGATTACCATATCTCATCACAACTCCACCGCTCGAATACATAACACATCCCAAATACTCACTCATTCCACGAGGGATACCCCTATAATTCTTCTGTTTACCAAGCAACCCTGAATATCAATATTCGATCCAACAATAGGGCGCCGCGATACAAATGAAGTACCCTTAACTCAAATACATTGCTCTTTCTGAAATATATACCCTTATACCAATTAGTGATACCATCTACCTATTCATCTGAAACTACCCATGCTGCCTAAGAATTTATGACCTTCCTTCCTGAACCGAACCGTGACCTCACATATGCAAGTCTCAACTCTACCGAACATACCGCACACTCCATGCCAACCTAGGAAAAATACGGGAACTCCATGGTCCCTAAGCAATTACGTACCCAACTAGCCAAGAACTCCCATTGGACCCAATTTAGAAACAAATTCACTACACGTCATAAGAAAATATGCACCCTTAACTGCAGTAAAAACCATCCGGAACTATCTGAAAACCCATTTGCGCAACACCAAACCATCACGAGTGGATTATTCTAACTTGACCAACTACGCAGGCCACCAAAAATCCAAGAGCATTGCTAAGAAACACCTGAAAAACTCGTCGCCCATTGAATACCCAAAGAACTAATCGTATCCCTTACCATGCCGATCTGACCTACTACCAACTTGCCCTGTTTACCCAAGTTTCTTTTGACTTACCTTCAAATTGGTACTTCTTCCTGCCGTAATACCATAATTTTCAACCAAGAATCACCACACCGTCTAAGGCTCATAAGCCGCCGATACTCTCTCAAATATCCCCAAAAGTACCACATTCAAAATATTTACCCTGAATAGACTTCCTGCGAATCTAAAGCCACCTTCACTTTCCTGATACTGATATGTAGAACCCGTGATGATGTAGATATGCCACAAGTCTTGACACCCTCTAACGTAAATCTCAATCACACCGACCAATTAGACAGAACTGATCTGACCCGTTTGCACACTAACATACTAGGAAAGTAATCCACTCACTTGAAGCCACAAGAAAATTCATACACTACACACACTATACCTTTTTTAACTTCCACTAAATCATTCAATAGAACCCAATTACCCAACAAAGTACATTACAACCTATATCGAAGAAATTTCCATTACTCGTGACATTCCCAGACCCCACACCTGTAGGTCATAACTGATTTACCAATATACCTCGAACTGAAACCAATACCACCCATAATCATGCAATCAACATAGCATTAACAGACTCCCCCACTTGGCTCAAAGCCAATGATCGAGACAAATAACAACTCACAATGCCCATAATAATCGTCGTCCGTCTAACAGCTCAAGCCATCTGCAAATCTCACATTCACCATTGTAACAGTCACGCCAACTTCCACGAGCGATCTAAAATCCAATTACAATATATATCATTTTACTGGTAGAAGAGAACTTATTACAGAACTACATAGGGACCACACACCCTGGGACAACCTGCAGGAGATACCCCTGCCTGCTGAGCCTCAACTGCTATCTCTCCATACACTTCTGAAGACCAGAACTTTCATGCAATCCCTACCCCTTCCTCTATCTGAACACAACCAACGCCTACCCTCGCACAATACACGGTAAGAACCTGAAGCTGATGGCAGAACTAACACTGGAGCGGTGGCCACAGAAATCTCGAGTTTCTGGAAGCTCTACCCACACATGTCTGACCACATGGATACCTTTACTGGACACCACGTGTCCCAAGAATGCTACTGAACCGAGTCAAAATTCACACTCGGAGAATTGGCATAGAGCCTTTCCTCCCTGAATCCTTATAATGCCATCCTCAGATACTGAGTACGTTACTCCTGGTTATGCGAATTTTCCAGGATGCCATCAATGAATACAATAACAAGGAGTGCTAATACGGCTGGAATACACTATTAATCAAATACATGAACGTTACTGGGGAAAATGATCAGCTCAAAAGACATCACCAGGAACTCATAACTCAATAGAAAAATCTGCTTCACTCCCCAACTACACAACATGATAGGTCTTCCATCTTACTCACAACTCAAGGCCATATACCAAATGGAGACAGAAATCAAACACTCGATAAATCTTACCGCATTTCCAGCCAACCCTTTTGACACAATTCACAATCTGAACACATCTAACCATCAAATCACACCCACCACATAGGCATCTAGTCACCAATTCTCATCAATAATAAAACAAACGGTCATACAAGTCCCCAATTACATGTTCCCACAAAAAAAAAATCTTAGCAAGCAAGCCACATAATGAATCCGGCCTCAAGTCCTCCAGACTGGCCCATTAACAATATGCCAAAATCGCATCTCATCCATCGAAGCCACAAGCCGTCGATGCACAGCCGATACCAAGCTCTCTCGTGCGCGTTCGGATACATGGAAGGAATTCAAGAGTTACGCTCATGGCTGAATATAATGGATTCGCGACAAGAATTTAAGAATGTGAGGTTTTTCCTAAGGGTTCCGCAGCCTCTCGAAGATGCACATCCTTTCTTTCCAACAGTATAACATAGATATATGAAATCATCATGCCTTAAAACCAACTTCAGAAAAATCCATTGAAGAATGTATATTTTCAACAACTTCAAACCGAAAGATTTTGTATGAAAATGAAATGAACCATATAGAGGACCCTCGGGCAAAACATATTTCATAAGCTTAGAGTGAAAGTAGTAAAATCATAAGTAGCCCCTCGGGCAAAACATGTATCATAATCAGCCCCTCGGGCATGCCTCACAATCACTCATAATCAGTCACTCATCACCTCACAGTCACTCATGCCTCCCAATAACTCGTCACTCGGCACTCGCCTTTCGGCACTCGGTGCGCTCACTAGGGGTGTGTGTAGACTCTGGAGGGGCTCCTTCAGCCCAAGCGCTAATATCAAGCCACCTCGTGGCGTATCATATCCTCACAATCAGGCCCTCGGCCTCACTTAGCAGAACCACTGAGAAAAAAGCCCCTCGGGCGAATCAGTGAAACAGGGTACTCGACAAAAACATCATTTTTAAATCTCAAAGTAGTGTAAATCAGGATGAGTTTCAAAAACAGCAAGAACAATGCGGCTGAGTGAAATCATCAATACATAGTGAGGAAAACAACAGTAAAAATCCCCCAAGGGGTCGAAACAGATCGGCACAAGGCCCCAAACACAGCTTATAGCCCAAATATTTCAACAATCTTTAGAACATAATTTAACATAAGGTTTTCATTAAAATATGCAACTCATTAGTTTTTGCGGAGAGGACCTAGTCCAATCCAAAAATCAGTATGTGCCACATACTCGTCATCCGACATGTGCGCCATTCTTAAATCAATGAGAAATATGTAGTTCGGGGTTTCATACCGTCATGACAAGATTTATAACCATTACTTACCCTTACCGGGCCACAACACTAGTCCGCTATGCTCTTGCCCCTCAAATTGGCTCCCAATTGCTCCGAATCTAGCCAAAACTAGTTTAACATCATCAATATATACCAAAGGAACACAACCCAATCGAAGACTATCAAATTATACAAGAATCTCAAAATTCGGCCAAACCCGAGCCCCAGGTCCATGCCTCGAAATCCGATAAAATTTACATCACAAGAATTCTTATCCTCCCATGAGTCTACCCATACAAATTTACCAAAATCCGACCTCAATTGCCCACTCAAAACACCAAAAAAAAGTTTTCAAATTTTCCTCCCATTTTCCCCAACTTTTCTAATTTAACTTCTCAAACTGCATGGTGAAAATCAAGACAAATTCATGAAATTGAACCAAAAATGATTGAGGAACAGTTACCACAAGAACCCTGCTGAAAAGCTCGTCCAAATTGTCCTTTCCCCGAGCTCTCTAATGGAAAAACAAGTAATGGTCAAGAACCCTCTAAATAGATCTTAAAAACTGTCTGCCCATGCCTCTTTCTTCACTGCGATCGCGAAGAAAAAATATGTTGCCCCATCAAATTACACTACGCAATCGCATACATCCACACATGATCGCGATTCAGCAGGACATAAAACCATGTGATCGCAAACCACTCTACGCGATCGCGAAGAACAACGGCTCAGCCCACTCACGCGCCCTTTAACTCTATGCGAACGCGAACAACACCACGCGATCGCACTGCAGAACAAACTCACACTCACGTGATCGCGACCTCCACCACGCGATCGCATATAACAAAAATCCCTCCATACCCAGCTAGGTCTACGCGATCGCAAACACCCTCTCACGATCGCGTTGAAGGAAACCAGAAACTCACACCAGCAAAAATCTGCCCAGTTTTCAAGCCAATAGTTGGTCCGTTAACCACCCGAAACACACCCGAGGCCCTTGGGACCTCAACCAAACATATCAACATATCCCATAACATCATTATAACTTAGTCGAGCCTTCTAAACACCAAAAAAAACGCAAAAACAGCAAAATCACATCAAATTCAAGCCTATGAACTTTGGAACTTCCAAAAATTCGCCAACTACGCCGAAACAAACCAAAACACCTCTGATTGACCTGAAATTTTGCACACATACCAACAATGACATTACGGACCTATTCCAACTTCCGGAATCCCCCGATATCCTATTTTCCACCACCGATTGGAAATCGCCAAAAATGATCTTTCGCCAATTCAAGCCTAATTCTACACCGGACATCAAAACTTCATTCCGAAACACTCCTAAGTCCCAATTCACCTAACGAAACCACCTGAGCCATAAAATCTGCATTCCGAGGTTGTTCACCAATAAGTCAACTCTCAGTTGACTTTGTCAACTATTAGGCTACCTTGAGAGACTAATTGCCTCAATTCTCACCATGACCACTCTGAACCCGAACCAATTGACCCAATTCACATAAATGAAGCTGAACCACATAATATGAAGCAGGAACGGGGGAAACAGAGCTAAACTCTCAGAACGACTGGTCGGGTCATTACATCTAAAAAGGCTTTAGAGATGCCAGATAAATTAGACAATATTAAAGAATTACAAAGGTTCCCAAGTATAGTAAATTATGCAATAAATTTTATAAAAGATCTAGGAAAAATAGCAGGACCTCTATTTGCTAAGACAGGCTCTACAAGACAAAGACATGTTAATACCGAAGATATAAAATTAGTACAAAAAATTAAGGAAAAAATAAAAAATATTCCTAACTTAAACATGCCATTAGAATCAGATTACTTAATTATAGAAACATATGGAAGTTTTAAAGGATGGGGAGTGGTCTTAGAAGCCAAACCCAATAAGTATAATGATAAAAGCACATAAAAAATATGTGCTTATCAAAGTGGTAACTGTAAAGAAAATGGAAATATGAGTAGTATAGATGCAGAAATATTAGTTGTGATATATAGGCTAAATAGTTTCAGATTATATATATTAAACAAATAAGAAATATTAATAAGAACTGTTTGTGAAGCCATAGTTAAGTTTCACCAAAAAATAAATGAGAAAAATAGCAATAGAAGAAGATGGTTAAATTTCATTGATACTATATCAATTTATAACCTCATATTTGAACATATCAAAGGAAAATATAATAACTTAGCAGATCAGTTAAATAGGTTAAAAATTATGGTCAACTAATGAATATGTTATACCTTTACAGCATGAGACCAACAACTCTGAAGAATGAAGACAAGGGAAAGGGCGTTCAGGCCTCACCCTCAGACATATATTTGCAGACAATCTTAGGTAATCTTCAATTTAAGTCACAATCTCTAGTAGAACAGAATAGTATGGAAAGAATACATTTCGGAAAAGATAACTTAATATTTTTTTCTACATCGAACTTGTCATTTATAATTTTACCAAAATGCGTCATAGATTGACCACAGAGGTGTTTGATCGATAATTTATGGATAACATATAATAAAAATGTAACGAACGACCGATCATTTGGAGCTCCAGCGCGTCGTTCCGCGGTTTGAAGTCATGACAAGCTCCATTTTAGGTATTATGACTCATGGGCATGGTCGGAGTTGAATTACGGGATGTTCGAAGTCAAATTTGAAAGAAAATTCTCATTTCAGAAGCCTTAAGTTGGAGAAATTGACTAAGATTGGAATTTTAAGTAAATGACCTCTGAATCGGGATTTGAAGGTTCCTGCAGATTCGTATGATGATTTCGGACTTGGGCGTATGTCCGGATCGGGCTTTGGATAACCCGGGAGCATTTCCGCGTATATTATGGAAGTTAAGCATTTTCGAAAACATTTCCTAAGTCTGGGTTGAAGTGCATCTCAGTTATATTGATGTCCTTTTGGGATTTTGAGCCTGGGAATAGCTTTGTATGGTGATTTTGGAGTTGGGAGCGCGATCAAAAGTGAATTCGAATATCCGTAGGTTATTGTGAAGTCATTTGGCTAAAGATAGAAATTTGAAGGTTTTTGAGAAATCCGACCGGAAGTAGAAATTTTGATATCAGGATCGGAATGCGATTCCGGAAGTTGGAGAAGGTCTTTAATGTCGATTATGACTTGTGTGTAAAATTTGGGGTCAATCAGACGTGATTTGGTGGATTTCGGCATCGGATGTACAAGTTGGAAATTTCAAGTTCATAAAGTTTGAATTTTAGTGCAATTCGTGATTTTGGCATTGTTTGATGTGATTTGAGGCCTCGATCACGTCCTCACTATGTTTTGGAACAAGTTGGTGTAATTGGACAGGGTCCGGGGGTCTCAGGTGGATTCCGGGTGGTTAACAGATCAAGTTTGGTGTTTTAAGAAGTGCTGAGGTTGTTGTTATCTGGTGTGACCGCACCTCCAAGGCTTTGGCCGCAGGTGCGACTTTGGCACCGCAGGTGCAAGATTGTTCTGGCTTGGATGGGAGCACATGTGCGATGTAATTTCTGCACCTGCGAAGGCGCAAATGCGGACAATAGGGCGCAGGTGCGGATCCGGGCTGGAGCTGAGGAAGCCGCAGGTGCGGGAGTTTGGTCGCACCTATGTGAGAGCAGGAGCGAAGGTTGGACCGCAGGTGCGGAAATGAGGCCTGGGCACAATGTTTTAAAACGGGATTTTCGCCCATTTCTTCATTATTTCATTTAGTGTGGGCGATTTTGAGGAGCTTCAAGAAGGGATTTTCATCATACATTACTAGGTAAGTGATTCCTTCCCATTCCTAAGCTAAATATGTGATCTTACATGGAATTAGACATGAGAATTTGTATAAAATTGGGATTTTAAGAGAAGACCTAGAAATTTGGTAATTTTGACTTTAGTCACGAATTTGAGCATGGAATTTTGAGTAAATTTTATATTTGAGCTAGTAAGGCTATGGGTAGAGATTATCTTCAAGAAATTTCCGGGCACGTGGGCCCGAGGACATTTTAGTCAATTCCTTGAGCGGAGTTGGGAATTTATATAATTTGAGTTGTTGAAAATATTAGAGTATATTTTCATTGGTTTGTCGTTATTTGGCTAGTTTCTGAGCGTTGTGCAACGATTTGAGTCATCGGAAGGGATTGGGAGCTGGTTATGGAATTTCGGAGCGAGGTAAGTCTCCTTTCTAACTTTGTGAGGGGGAATTGTCCCCATAAGTGAACTAAATGAATACATGCTATTAATTGCGGGGGCTATGTACACACGAGGTGACGGGAGTCCGTGCGTAGCTACTATTATGCCATGTCCGGGTAGCCTAGGACCCACTAGCATGCCTTACGTTTTGTACATGATCCTGCCAATAATATTAGACTGATAATGCTATTGAATTGGTAATTTATTTCCTAAGAAGGCTAGAGTGTACCTCTATTAATCATTTAGAAAGAGAATTGATTCCTCCGTGGATAATTGTGTTCCTAGTAAGGTTATATTATTGAATATTATTAAACTTGGCAAATGAGTTTCAAAACAAAGATTTAAATGCTATTTTTCGTGTTCTTTTAAGAAGAATTTTACCCTTTCCTGAGTAACTTCTTCCTTGATAAAAATATGGACTTATTGTGTGAATATGTGTATCTATGGGTGCCTGAGTCGCATGTATGATTCGCGAGCAGGATAACCCTGTATTTTATGTATAACCGTGTCGCATGATCGATTCACGAGCGGGGTCGATAGATGCATCTATGGTTCGAGCCATTCGACCCTCGGCAGTGCACAGTTTATTATTGTTGATCCGCGTCGTTCGACCCTCGGCACTTTGTTTGCGCATGATAAATGTTGCGTATTTCTTGTGATTTATACATGTTTATCGGCCTAAGGAAGTTTGTAATGGCCAGTTAAGAAAAATAAGAATTGATATGTAAAATGTGAAATAAGTCTGACGTTTCTTATCCCTGATTATGATTTAAATTGTCAAGTGAAATGATGAAGATTTAAAGTATTAAATGTGGAAGGAGTTGATATTATTTATTCCTGATTTAATAAATTGCCTAGGTCGTGCATGCTTAGTGTCTTACTTGATTATACTAAATTGACTTCTAGCAAGTGTCTAATTCGACCTCTCGTCATTACCTCTCTGAGGTTGGGCGGGATACTTACTGAGTACACGTTGTTTTCGTACTCATGCTACACTTGCTGTGCATTTTGTTGCACGGGTACCTTCATAGCAATATGGATGACTTGGAGACTTAGACGAGTTGCACCACTCGGAGACGACTTGCAGTCGGCAGAGTCTTCCTCTATGTATTGTATTTTTATTTTCATTCCTTGTCCAATTGATATTTCGGACAAGCTTTGGTGGAATTTGTAAAATTCATATAAATTGCTCATGTACTTGTGTCACCCGGTTCTGGGCTGTATTTGGGATGTATTTTATAAAAAATAAAATGGAACATTAAATTGTCGTATTTACTTAGGGGATTTTATTCAGTTATTATGTAATAAAGTGAAAGGTAATGATTTCAAAAATGCTAAAACAGGAAATTTAACTTAACCATTTAATGATTGGCTTGCCTGACAGTGGTGTCCAGCGCCATCACGGCTTTATGGATTTTGGGTCGTGACAAAAAAAGACACTAAATATTTTGTAGCAGCCATAAATGCTTTATGCCAATATTTTACAGACAAAAATCAAGAAAAAAGATTTAAGTATTATGCAGTTATACATGGAAAGACAAATGGTGTCTTTCATACATGGTTAGAGGTACTAGATTCTATTAAATATTTGGAAAACCCCTTTTTTCAAAGGGTTTAATGAATTTACTGAAGCATTAGACTATGCACGAGGTGTATTAGGACCAAATTATTATATTTCCCCAGCACTCAGAAAAAACCCCACAATATAATATCCAAAAAGACACAGATAAAATAATTTTCTGTGTTCACTACTCTTCAATGACTGAAGCCTTCAAGAGACTTAACTAGAAGACTGAAATCTTGACACAAGAAAAAGCAAGACTAATGGAGCAAGTGAAGACATTAGAACATAAAATACAAGCGGTAAAATTCAAATTTTCCACGAAACCCAAATCCTAAGCCGGACGTGATGGCACCTATTGTAATGATCCGACCGGTCGTTTTGAGCTCTAGCGCGTCGTTCAGCAGTTTGGGGTCATGAGCAACTCCGTTTCAGGTATTATGACTTGTAGGCGTGGTCGGAACTGAATTTCGGGAAGTTTAGAGTTGATTTGGAAAGAAAATTCTCATTTTAGAAGCCTTAAGTTGGAGAAATAGACTAAGATTGGAATATTGGGTTAACCACCCCCGAATCAGGATTTGAAGGTTCCTCCAGGTTCGTATGATGATTTCAGACTTGAGCGTATGTCCGGATCGGGTTTTGGATTACCCGGGGAGCGTTTCGGCGTATATTGTGGAAGTCAGCATTTTTGAAAGAAACTCCTGAGTTTGGCTTGAAGTGCATTACAATGATGTTGATGTCTGTTTGGGATTCTGATTTTGGGAATAGCTTCGTATGGTGATTCTGGAGTTGGGAACGCGATCGGAAGTGAATTTGGTGTCCAAAGGTCATTTTGAAGTCATTTGGCTAAAGATAGAAATTTGAAGGTTTTGAAGAAAATCCGACCGGAAGTGGAAATATTGATATCGAGGTCGGAATGTGATTCCGAAAGTTGTAGCAGACCCGTAATGTCGAATATGACTTGTATGAAAAATTTAGGGTCAATCAGACATGATTTGATAGGTTTTGACGTCAGATGTAGACGTTGGAAATTTCCAAGTTCATAAAGTTGGTATTTGGGTGCGATTCATGGTTTTGATGTTGTTTGATGTGATTTAAGGCCTCGAGCAAGTCTGCATTATGTTTTGGAACAGGTTAGTATATTTGGACGGGGTCCCGGGGGCCTCGGGTGGATTCCGGGTGATTAACGAATCAATATTTAAAGTTACAAGAAGGCTGGAATTGATGTCATCTGGTGTGACCGCACCAGCGAGGCTAGGGCCGCAGGTACGGAGTCGCAGGTACGGTTGTGGCGCCGCAGGTGAGAAGAAGTGGTGGTCTGGCTGGGAGCGCAGGTGCGTTGCTATTTCCGCACCTGCGAATTCGCATATGCGGGCTATGGGGCGCAGGTGCGAAGTTTGCTTGGGCTGAGGAAAAGCCGCATGTGCGGAGGTTTGGTCGCACCTGCGGAATCGCAGGTGCGAAAAATGGCTTGGGCAGAATGTTTTAAAACCGAGATTGTTGGTCATTTCCTTCTATTTTTCTTTTGGTTTGGACTATTTTGGAGGAGCTTCAAGAGAGGGTTTTCGTCAAGGATCACAAGGTAAGTAATTCCTTCATGTTCCTAAGTTAAATACAAGGTTGTTGCATGGATTTATACATGGAAATTGTGGAAAAATTTGGAAAACCTAGAAATTTGTATTTTGATTTTAACCACGGAATTGAGCATGTGATTTAGAATAAATTGTATATTTGAGTTAATATGGCTATGGGTAAAATATATCTTCGAGAAATTTCAGATTTCCAGGCACACGGGCCCCAGGGCATTTTGGTCAATTCACCGAGCGGAGTTAGGAAAGTATTAATTTGAATTTGTTGTGAGTATTAGGATGAATTTTCATTGCTTTGCCCGTTATGTCATAGTTTTGGGGCGTTGTGCATCCATGGGAGTCGTCGGAAGGGCTTGGAAGCCGGTTATAGGACTTCGGAGCGAGGCAAGTCCCCTTTCTAACTTTGTGAGGGGGAATTATCCCCCTAGGTGAACTAATTTAGTATGTGCTACTATCTGCGGGGGCTACGTATGCACGAGGTGATGGGTTTCCGTGCGTAGCTACTATTATGCCATGTCCAAGTAGCCTAGGACCCACTAGCATTCCTTACGTGTTGTACCTGTGATCTTGTCTGTAATATTAGACTGCCAATATAATCGAAATTTAAAATTGAATGACTAAGGAAGATTAGAGTTTATTTTCTTAATCATCTAAAAAGAGAATTGATTTCCTTCGCTGGCAATTGTATTTCCGGATAAGGTTATATTATTAAACAGTATAAAAACTTGGAAAATGAATTTCGAGAAAGGATTTAAATACTATTTTGTGGTTTTTAAAAGAGAAATCTGTCATTTACTTGAGTACTTATTTTCCCGAAGTATTCGGGTGGACTGTTGATTGCGCATGACTGCATGTGACTACTTCGCAATTTACATTCCTCGAGTGGAGTGTTATTTCCCCCACTCTCATGGGAGCGGGTCGTACGCCACGTCAGATTGAAAGATGCACTTATGGTTCAGGCCGTTCGACCCTCGGCAGTGCATAAACATGATTGCGTTATTGAAAGATGCACTTATGTTTCCGGCCGTTCAACCCTCGGCAGTGCATAGACATGATTATTTTATTGAGAGGTGCACTTATGGTACGGGCCGTTCTATCCTTGGCAGTGCATAGAGATGATTTTTATGAAGGCTCAGGCCGGTTGTCCTTATCCCGTATGCGCATGCTAAATGGTTAAATGTTTTCATGGATTTTTAAAGTGATAAGATATTTGGTGGAAAACAAAAAGGAAATTGTTTATTTAAGATATTTTAGGGAAAATGAGGAAGTGGTAATTGTTTGTTTACTTCTAGTATTTACTTGGATTTCAGTGCCTTATATATTTGCTGCTTTACTACCTTTACATGCCTATTGTGTTCATCATATGTTGTTAATTAATTTGTTGGACCTTAGTGAGTGTCTAATTCGACCTCTCGTCACTACTTCTCTTAGGTTAGGTGGGAGACTTACTGAGTACACGTTGTTTTTGTACTCATGCTACAATTGTTGTGCATTTTTATTGCACATGTACTTTCATAGTGACATAGTTGGTTTGGAGACTTAGGCGAGCTGCACCATCCGGAAGCGATCCGCAGCTGATAGAGTCTCCCTCATACTGTATTTATTTTCATTTTAAATTCCTTGTCCAATTTGTATTTCGAACAAGCTTTGTGTTGATTGTATAAATTATTAGAAATTGCTCATGTACTTGTGACACCGAGTTCTGGGATGTGTTGGGATATATTTGCTAAAATGGAATATTCAAACCATGGGTTTACTTAACAGATTTTATTTAGTGAATATGTAATTAAGTGAAAGGAAATGATTTTTTCATAAATGTTAAAACATGAATTTATTTCGACTATTTAATGATTGGCTTGCCTAACGGTGGTGTCCGGCGCCATCACGACCTTAGTAGATTTTGGGCGTGACAACATAGTATCAGAGCACTAGGTTCCATTAGGTATCATGAGTCATGAGTGAGTCTAGTAGAGTCTTACGGATCGGTAGGTTTTTGGGGTCCATTAGGTCTCACGACCTTAGTAGATTTTGGGGCTGTGACACCTATCATGGAACTAGGCTATCCAAACATCTCAAATTATCAATATATTTCATAATTTCCCAAAATTTAGCAGATTTTAAAATATCAGAATGAGATGAAACGAAACACACTTTCCCAAAACTGGAGTCAACTGTCATGAGCATCTAAGACTGAAAATATAATGTACAACATAGTGTCTTTCTACAAAAAAAGTCTGAGGTACAAAAGACCAAAAGAAACTAAGATCTGAGGGAAGGAAAGAAGGTGAGTTAGGGACGCTGAGCAGCTACCTCAATCCTCGAACAACTCCAAGCTCGTCCAGAAACCAACTAGTGAGATGGTCTGGTACCTGGATCTGCACACAGAGGTGCAGGGAGTAACGTGTGTGACGACCCGACCGATCGTTTTGCGATATCGGACCCCATTCCAATAAATGAAACTTCCCATAGCAGATTTTTATGATTTATGACTTGCAGGGACTGGTGGTCCGGGATTCGGAGACTTCGGTTAAAATTTTGGGTAAACGACCTCGGAATCGAGTTTCATCGGTTCTGGTAGCTTCATGTGTTGATTTCGGACCTGGGCATATGTTCAGAATGGGTTTTTGATGACTCGGGAGCGTTTCGGCGCCCAATATTGAAATAAGAAGCTCCTTAAGTTCCTATTGTGGTTTGGGACGTGTTTCTTTGTTATCGAGGTCCGAACGGAATTCCGAGATCGGGAATAGTTCTGTTGTGTCATTTATGACTTTCCTGCAAAATTTGGTGTCATTCCGAGTAGTATAGGTCAGTTCGGCGCGTTGTTAGCGAAGCCTATAAAACTTAAGGTTCCTAAGTTTGGTTCTTAGGGTTCTGAGGTGTGATTTGAGTTTTAGCATCGTTTTGGGTGTTCCGAAGGCTCGAGCGACTCCGTATTATGATTTGGGACTTGTTGGTATATTTGGACGGGGGATCGGGTGGGCCCAGGTGCCTCCCGGACACCACACGAGGCCAAAAACCAGTTGAAATAACTGTTGGTGCACCTATTCAGGTGTGACCGCAGGTACGGTTGCCGGTCACATGTGCAGGACCTGTCACGACCCCAAATCCTAAACCTCCATGATGGTGCCCATCGTGGAACTAGGCTAGCCAATAATCACATATTTACAGTTTCCTTAAAATCCCAACCAATTTCAAGCATTTCATATTATATACAGAGTTTACTAAATACATTAGGCCAATAAATAGTGCAACCAATCCCAAAACCCGGAGCCAACATGTCATGCGCATCTAAGAGGGATAAGCCAAAGGTATACTATTATAATACAAAACCTCTGAATAAATAGCTAGATACAACGAGAAGGGAAATAGAGATTTTGCGGACGCTGAACAGCTACCTCTATATTCCGCAATCTGGCTCCGCGCAGAATAGATGGCTAATGCTCGGTATCTGCACCTGAATCTGCAGACAGGGGTGCAGGGAGTAATGTGAGTACGCCAACTCAGTAGTAATGGAAGTAAGTCAAGTCTAAGTGTCAAGAAAACACATGAAAAGCAATGTCATCAATTCACAATATGCACAACCTTTCTTTCCATTAGTATAAACAAAGATATATGAAATCATCATGTCTTAAAACCAACTTCAGAAATATCCTTTGAAAAGTGTATATTCTCAACAACTTCAAACCGAAAGATTTAGTATGAAAATGAAATAAATCATAAAGAGGCCCCTCGTGCAAATTTATTTCATAAATTCAGAGTGAAAGTAGTAAAATCATAAGTAGCCCCTTGGGAAAAAACATGTATCATAATCAGCCCCTCGGGCATGCCTCACAATCACTCATAATCAGCCCCTCGGGCATACCTCACAGTCACTCATGCCTCCCAATCACTCGTCACTCATCACTCGTCACTCGGCACTAGGCACTCGGCACTCGGTGCGCTCACTGGGGTGTGTACAAACTCCGGAGGGGATCCTTCATCCCAAGCGCTAATATCAAGCCACCTTGTGGCGTATCATATCCTCACAATCAGGACCTCAGCCTCACTCAGCGGAACCTCTCAAAAGCCCCTCGGGCGAATCAGTAAAACGGAGTACTCGAACCAAAACATCATTTACTTAGATCTCAAAGTAGTGTAAATCAGGCTGAGTTTCGATAACAGTAAACACAATGTGACTGTGAGAAATCATCAATAAACAGTGAGGAAAACAGTAGTAAAAAGCCCCCAAGGGGTCTAAAAAAATCGACACGAGGCCAACCACGGCTTATAGCCCATATATTGCAACAATCTTTAGAACATAATTTAACATAAGGTTTTAGGTAAAATATGCAACTCATTAGTTGTCGCGGGGAGGACCAAGTCCAATCCAAAAATCAGTGCGCGTCACATACTCGTCATTCGACATGTGCGCCATTCTAAAATCACTGAGAAATATGTAGTCCGAGGGTTTCATACCCTCAGGACAAGATTTATAACCATTACATACCTCTACCGGGCCACGAAACTAGTCCGCTATGCTCTTGCCCCTTATATTGGCTCTCGATTTCTCCGAATCTATCCAAAACCAATTTAACATCAATAAGATATACTAAAGGAACACAACCTAATCGAAAATTATCAAATTATACTAGAATCTCGAAATCCGGCCAAACCCGAGCCCTGAGCCCACGCCTCGAAATTCGATAAATTTCACATCACTAGAAACCTCGTCCTCCCACGATTCTACACATACCAAAAACACCACAATTGGACCACAATTGCCTACCCAAATTGCCAAAAGAATTTTCCAATCCTCCACCCATTCTTCCAACCTTTTCCTACTTTAATCATTCAATTTACAAGCCTAATCCGAATAAAATGGCATAGAAACGACTTTAATAACCCAGGAACTTACCTCCACTGAAGAACCACGAATTCCCTCTTTAAATTGCCTTCAAATGAGCTCTAACCGCATGCAACAATGGTGAAATGGATAAAATTTCACGGAGGTCTCTTTTTATGCTGTTCTGCCCAGCAATTCCACACCTGCAGACACTTAATCGCACCTGCTGTCCTAGGTGGACACCTTCTCGATCCCACTAACGGACCAATTTTCGCACCTACGACCACTTCTCCGCACCTGCGGCTTCGCAGGTGTGGCCAGCTCTTCGCACCTGCAGTGTCGCACCTGCGGCTACCCCTCCGTAGGTGCGGACAACACCAGAGACTTACACCAGCAGCCATTTGCTGCATTTTCTTAAGTTCAACACTCCGCCAACCATCCGAAATCAATACCGAGCCCCTCAGGTCCCCAACAAAACATACCAACACACCCCATAGGATTATTCAAACTTAGTCGAGCCTTCGAAACACCAAAAACAACATGAAAACACCGAAATTACATCAAATTGAAGGCTATGAACTTTAAAATTTGCAAAGTTCGCCAACTACACCGAAACCAACCAAAACACCTTCGATTGACCTGATATTTTGCACACATACCCAAAATGAAATTACGGACCTGTTCCAGCTTCCGAAATCCCATTCCGACCCCGATAGCCTATTTTCCACTACCAACCAGAAATCGCCAAAAAACTAACTTTCGCCAATTCAAGCCTAATTCTACAACGGACATCAAAACATCATTCCGAACACACTCCTAAGTCCCAGATCACCTAACAAAGCTATCCGAGCCATAAAATCTACATTCCGAGGTCGTTCACTATTAAGCCAACTCTGAGTTGACTTTCTCAACTATTAGGCTACTTTAGGAGACTAAATGCCTCAATTCTCATCATGACCACTTCGGACCCAAACCAACTGACCCAGCACAACATAAACAGGCTAAGCAATATATGAAAAATGCAAAAATGGGGGAAACGGGGTAAATCTCACGGAAAGATCGGCCGGGTCGTTACTGGACCGCTCTTGCGGACCCAGACTCGTAGGTGGGACCCCAGATGTTAGGCTAATTCTCGCAGGTGCGGATGAGATTCCACAGGAGCGGAGCCGTAGGTGCAGTTTCCACTCCACAGGTGCGGGCCCAGGCTCCCCGGTCCATTTCCGCGGGTGCGAAAACACTGTTCAGACAGTGTGTTTTTATCCACGGGTTTTAATTCATCTTTCTCGTCTTCTTCTTTTTCCTTGGGGCAATTTCCACTATTTTAGAGGGGAAAACGACCTGGTTATTGAAGGTAAGTAAATTCTACCCTAATATTAGCTTCATGCATGAATTCCTAGTTAAAGTTTAATCACATAATTAGTGAAAAATCAAGAATTTGGTAGTAACCTAGGGCTTTCGATAATTTGAGAATTTACCCGTGAATTAGCTATGAAATCATGTAAAAATCATATATTAATGATCCCTAGGCTATGGGTGGTGAGTGTTTCCTTCCAGAACTTTTAGAATCCGAGCATGCGGGCCCAGGGTTAGATTTTAGAATTTCTTCAAGAATGGTAAATTTTTCTAAGCAATAGGAGAATTCTCTGCTTTGAATATAAATTAACATATATTTACAATAATTGGCTAGTTTCGAATCTGTGGGTGTCAAGTTCGGGTTTTCGGGCGCATTCTTGACCCGGGGAGTAGGTGCGACGCGAGGTGAGTCTCCTTTCTAACCTTGTAAAGGGGAACTTTCCCCTAGGTGATTCAAATGCTGTATATGATAACTGTGGGGGCTACGTACGTACAACGTGACGAGAGTCCGTACGTAGCGGCTATTATTGTTATGTCTGGGTGGCTAGGCTTACACCATGTTTCTATGTTTTCCTTGAAATGTATTATCTGCTTAGTGAGTTAATGTTATATGCGGCTTGTTTTCCTGAGATCATAGAATTTAAAAAAATTTTAAGGAATTTTTCACGAAAAGTAATTGATGAATAATAAATGTGTGGATTGTGTGTGCATGTGACAGCTTCGCAATTTACATTCCGCGAGCGGAGTGTTGTTTCCCCCACTCTCATGGGAACGTGTCGTACGCCACAGCGGGATTGAAGGATATATATATATATATATATATATATATATATATATATATATTATGGTTCGGTCCATTCGACCCTCGGCAGTGGACAGATATGATCATTATGATGGCTCATGCCGGTTTTCCTTATCCTGTATGCGCATGTTAAATTGTTAAGAATTCTGCTATGGATTTTTATTGTTCAGATAAATTTTTTGAAGGAAAGAAAAGAATAAGGAGGTAGAAATATTATATTTACTTTCAGTATTTATTTGAATCACTGCTATTCTAAATGTTTACTGCTTTTATCATCCTTGTACGTCTGTTATGATATTATATATTGCTAATTATTTTATTGGACCTTAGTTAGTGTCAAGTCGACCTCTCGTCACTACCTCTTCCAGGTTAGGCGGGATACTCATTAGGTACATATATATATTTATGTACTCAGGCTGCACTTCTGTACTTAATTGTACAAGTTCTGAGGCTGGTGCATTTGGTTATCCGACCGGAGCTTGACGTGTATTCTGGACCTGACTCCACAGAGAGCTGCCTCCCTTGGCGATTCTCAGCAGTGCTATGGAGTTATCTTTTGTTTATTTCTGTCTATTTCTTTCAGACAACAGTACAGTTTGTATCTTCTTTTGTATATTATACTAGTTCTCTTGTTGACTTGTGACACTAGTTCCTGGAACATACATAGTAGACTCTTTATTTTGGGACTGTATATATATTGGTTCATGATCATGGTGGCTGTATTGCTTAAGTTGGTTAATGTTTCCGCTTTTATTTAAAGGATCTAAGCTTAAAATTTTGGAAATTGTGGGATTGGTATGTCAAGTAAGGATAATCTCACTAGTAAACAACTGTTGGCTTGCCTGACCCCGGTGTTAGGCGCCATCACGACCTGTGTTGGATTTTGGGTCGTGACAACGTGAGTACGCCAACTCAGTAAGTAATAAATGTAAATAAAAACTTGAGTGTAGTGACGAGCATTTAAATCATGTAAATTCATATAATGAATAACAGTGGAAATGAATAAATCAAGTCAGGAATGTACAATTCCGAATATTTTATAAAACTACGGTTTCAATTTAAAAATCTCGTATAAAAACATTTATCCAACCTTTTATATCAGAGGCTCGGCGTAAAGAAGAGTGAAAACAGCATTTCCCTAAAATATATAAGCCTCTCGGGCAAGCCTCTCGGGCAAGCCTCTCGGGCAAGCCTCTCTGTAACTCGTGACTCCACTATCAGTATCTCATGCTCTCACTTAACACTCGTACTCAACAAGTACCATGAACACACACAATTGCTGCGGAGGGCAGCCCGCTCCACTGTTATATATCCATATATATATTTATATTGTTTCGGCGTGCAACCCGATCCATATATATAACATACGCTGCGGCGTGCAGCCCGATCCATACAATAGTCGACTGCGCTCACTGGGGGTGTACAGGCTCCTTGAGCGCAAGCACTATATCTGCTACGGCGTGCAGCCCGATCCAATAAGTATATTGATGCGGTGTGCAGCCCGATCCATATATAACACATATTGCTATTGCGTGCAGCCCGATCCATATATATATATAATCTATATTGCTGCGGCGTGCAGCCCGACCCACATATAATATATAACACATATATATTGTTGCGGCGTGCAGTCCGTCCCATAACTATCCTCAATACCCGAGCTCGGCCTAAAAAATATATATAGTGCTGCGGCGTGCAGCCCAATCCATAGTTATTCTCACATACTCGGGTCTCGGCCTGACTCATCACCCACAAAAACCACTTGGGAAATTCATCTCAACTTATGAGACTCAGCCCAAAATACTTTTCAGAGTTTTCAAAGCAGTGTGATAACAATGAAAATAACAAGTAGGAAACATGACTGAGATCACAATTGTTCTAACAGAATAGTGGTAGAATAGTGTAAAGGTACCCCCCCCCCCCCTGAGGGTCTAAATAGGTCGGCTCAAGGACCCAACAATGAAAATACCCCTGAGGGTCTAAACAGGTCGGCACAAGGCCCCAAACATGGCTCACAAGCCATAACAAGTATAAACCTCTAAAAGACAAGATGTCGTAAGGTTTCAAATCGAATATGCGGCTTAATAGTCGCTACGAGACAGACCAAGTCAAAATCCCTATCGGTGCACGCCCCCACACCCGTCACCTAGCGTGTGCATCACCTCCTTTATCAACACAATATCAAATAACGGGGTGTCATACCCTCAGGTTTAGATTTATAATCTCTACTTACCTCGAAACAGCCCAAAAGCTACTCCGTGATGCACTTGCCCCTCAAATTGACTCCCAAAAGCTCTAAATCTAACCAACCGACCTAACACAACATAAACAGGCTAAGCAATATATGATAAAATAGAAATGGGGGAAACGAGGGCTAATCTCACGAAACGACCGGCCGGGTTGTTACATCCTCCCCCTTTTAAACAAACGTTCATCCTTGAACGGGTCTTCAAACATACCTGGAGCCTCGATTAAGTGAGGATATCTATCCCGCACCTCCCACTCGGTCTCCCAGGTGGCATCCTCCGCCGACTGTCCTCTCCACTGAACCTTCACTGAAGCTATACCCTTAGACCTCAACTTTCTGACCGTGCTAAAATCCAAAACATGAGACGGGTCACAAACATACTTCCGGAGCATCGAAACATGGAACACCGGATGAAACTTGATAAGATGGGAGGCATGGCAAGTCAATAAGACACTTCCCCAACCCTCTGATGCACCTCAAAAGGCCCAACAAACCGGGGACTCAACTTTCCCCTCTTCCCGAACCTCATAATACCCTTCATGGGTGACACCTTCAGCAGCACCTTCTCCACAATCATTAAAGACACATCTCGGACCTTCCGGTCCGCATAACTCTTCTGCCTAGACTACGCCGTGCGAAGCCGCTCCTGAATCAATTTAACCTTGCCCAACGCATCCTAAACCAAGTATGTGCCCAATAGCCTAGCCTAGCCTCGCCCGGCTCAAACCAACCAACCGGAGATCTGCACCTCCTACCATATAAAGCCTCATACGGAGCCATATGGATACTCAACTGATAACTATTATTATATCAAAACTCTGTGAGTGGAAGAAACGGGTCCCATGAACCCCCAAAATAAATGACACAGGAACGCAACATATCCTCCAAAATCTGAATAGTTCGATCCGACTATCCGTTGGTATGAGGATAAAATGATGTGCTCAACTCAACCTGAGCACCCAACTCTCTTTGTACGGCTCTCCAAACTTGAGATGTGAACTGAGTACCTCTGTAAGAAATGATAGAAACTGGAACCCCATGCAATCGGACAATCTCCCTGATACAAATCTCAGCTAACTGCTTCGAAGAATAAGTAGTACCAATAGGAATAAAGTGCGCGGACTTGGTCAGCCGATCCAAAATAACCCATATAGCATCAAACCTCCTCGAAGTCCGTGGGAGTCCAACTACGAAGTCCATGGTGATTCACTCCCACTTCCACTCCGGGATAACAAATCTCTGAAGCAATCCACTTAGTCTCTGGTGCTCATACTTGACCTGCTGACAGTTGAGACATCGAGTCACAAACTCAACAATATCTCTCTTCATCCGCCTCCACCAATAATTTTGTCTCAGATCCTGATACATCTTTACGACACCCGGATGGATGGAATATCGTGAACTATGGGCCTCAGCTACAATCAAATCCCAAGCCCATCCACATTGAGCATGCATATCCGGCCCTGCATCCGCATGACCCCATCATCATCAATAACCACATCCCTGGCATCAACGCGACGGACCCTGTCCTGAAGAACAAGCAAATGTGGATCACCATACTGGCGTGCTCTAATCTGATCATAGAGAGAAGACCTGAAGGCTACACAAGCCAATACCCGCGAAGGTTCTGATAGATCCAATCTCACCAATTGACCTGCTAAATCCTGGACATCAAGTGCTAAAGGCCGCTCTACTACTGGAAGGTAGGCTAGACTCCCCAATCTTTCCGCCCTGCGACTCGGGGCATCGGCCACCATATTGGCCTTCCCCGGATGATGTAAAATAGTGAGGTCATAATCCTTGAGAACCTCCAACCACCTCCTCTGACGCAAATTCAGATCATTCTGCTTAAGCAGATGCTACAAACAACGGTGATCAGTTAAAATCTCACAATGCACTCCGTATAAATAATGATGCCAAATCTTCAAGGCGTGGAC
Source organism: Nicotiana paniculata (assembly GCA_005239505.1). Taxonomy (NCBI): domain Eukaryota; kingdom Viridiplantae; phylum Streptophyta; class Magnoliopsida; order Solanales; family Solanaceae; genus Nicotiana; species Nicotiana paniculata. The sequence continues at coordinate 27,203 of ML329337.1, read as the reverse complement.
AATAGTTGTTAGCTCAAGAGCGTGCACTAGATAATTCCTCTCGTGCACCTTCAATTTTATGGACGCATAGGCAATCACCCTACCATCCTGCAGCAAAACCGCTCCAAGCCCAACTCTCGAGGCATCACAGTAAACTGTATAAGAACCTGAACTCGTAGGCAAAATCAATACCGGAGCTGTAGTCAAAGTTGACTTGAGCTTCTGAAATCTCTCCTCACACTCCTCAGTCCACCTGAATTGAGCACCCTTCTGGGTCAGTCTGGTCATAGGTGCTGCAATAGATGAAAATCCCTCAACGAAACGGCGATAGTACCCTGCCAAACCAAGGAAGCTGCGAATCTCAGTATCTGATGACGGTCTAGGACAAATATGCACCACCTCTACCTTCTTCGGATCAACCTGAATACCCTCACTGGACACCATGTACCCCAAGAATGCTACTGAATCAAGCCAGAACTCACACTTCGAAAATTTTGCGTACAAGCTCTTCTCTCCCAAGGTCTGAAGCACAACTCTCAAATGTTGCTCATGATCCTCCCGAGATCGGGAATACAGCAAGATATCGTCAATGAACACAATGACCAAAGAATCCAGATAAGGCTGGAATACACTATGCTTCAAGTGCATAAAAGTTGCTGGGCCATTGGTCAGCCCAAATGACATAACCAGAAACTCATAGTGACTGTATCTAGTCCTGAAAGCAGTCTTCTGGATGTCAAGACCCTGAATCTTCAACTGATGATAGCCGGAATGCAAGTCAATCTTAGAAAATACCCTGTCACCCTGCAACTTATCAAACAAGTCATCTATACGAGGCAAGGAATACCGGTTCTTCACCGTAACTCTGTTCAGCTGCCGATAAACAATACACATATGCATAGAACCATCCTTCTTCTTTACAAAAAACATCGGTGCACCCCAAGGTGACACACTAGGCCGAATGAACCCCTTATCTAGGAGTTCTTGAAGCTGCTCCTTTAATTCCTTTAGCTTCGCTGGTGCCATACGATAAGTTAGAATAGAAATAGGCTGAGTGTCGGGCACCAGGTCAATACCAAAATCAATGTCCCTGTCAGGTCTGCAGGAAACACGTCCGAAAATTCACGGACCACAGGAACCAAATCAATAGAGGGAGTCTCACCACTAACATCCCTCATAAAAGCCAGATACGATAAGTACCCCTTCTCAACCATATGTTGAGCTTTCAGGTAGGAAATCACCCTGCTAGGCACATAATCAGAAGAACTTCTCCACTCAACCCTCGGACATCTAGGCATAGCTAAAGTCACGGTCTTAGCGTGACAATCAAGAAATGCATGACACGGAGATAACCAGTCCATGACCAATATCACATCAAAATCGACCATGCTGAGTAACAGTAGGTCCACTTGGGTCTCCAGACCCCTAATAGATATCACACACGACTGATACACACGGTCCACAACAAGAGTATCGCCCACTAGAGTCGACACATGAATAGATGTAACTAAAGACATACAGGGCATATCCAGAAAATGGGCAAAATATGAAGAAATATAGGAATATGTAGAACCAGGGTCTAATAAAGCCAAAGCATCTCGGCAACAGACTGAGACAATACCTTCGATCACTGCATCGGAGGCCATAGCATCTGGCCTGGCTGGAAAGGCATACATACGGGCCTGAACTCCACCTGCTCGACCTCCCCCGCTATGGCGGCCTCTAGCTGACTGACTACCACCACTGGCTGCCTAGGTGGGTGGTGAAGTAACTGGAGATGAAGTCAATGGCTGGCTCCTCAGTTGAGATAGACCTCCAAGAAGATGAGGACACTTCCTCCTCATACGACCAAACTCTCCACACTGATAACAACTCCCTGGAGCTGGAGACTGGGACTGAAATGAACCCCTAGCACCAGGATGGCCACTTGGAGAACCATGCATAGAAGAACCCTGAGCTGATGGTGCTCAAGCTGCACTCTGGGCTGGAAGGGCGCCGAGTGAAGAATGGTCTGGCTGAAAACTATGGGGACCATGCCCCAAAGATGCACCACTATAGGCTGGCGGCCTGACCAAGGAGGCCTGAATAAAAGGCCCCTGCCATGCTGAAACTTCCCCTGGAAGGAGAACCACTAGAACCACCCGATACACGAGGCCTCTTGGCCTCCCTCTCTACCCGCTCCTAGCAGTGAACCGACTCGATATCTCGAGCCATATCAACAACCTGCTCGAATGTAGCATCTTGTACTCTCTCCCAATCATTAAAAGGTGGAGATGATAAGTGAGGCCATCCATAAACCTCCTAATCCTCTCCCTATCAGTAGGGACCAACTCAGCAACATGACGAGCCAACTCGGAAAAACGCATCTCATACTGCATCACTGATAGCTCCCCCTGACGCAGCTTCTCAAAATACCTACACTGCTCCTCCTTGTGAGACTGGGTACATACTTCTCCAAGAAGATAGTGGAGAACTGCTGTCAGGTAAATGGTGTTGAACCAACAGGCCTACGCCTCTCAGAAGACTCCCACCAAGTTAAAGCAGCACTAGAAATCTTAAAAGTCGCAACTGAGACCCCACTGGTCTCCAAAATCCCAGCAGTACGCAGCATCCTATGGAACTTATCTAGAAACCCCTGGGCATCCTCTCCCTCATCACCATTGAATGTCGGAGTCTGTAGTCTACTAAATCTCTACAGTCTACGCTGCTCGTCATCTGGCATAGATGGAACCACGAAGTCCTGAACTGGAGCAACCGGCTGGGCTGGAACCGCCCCCGGTGTCTACTGGCTTTGAGTAGCCTGCTCAGGTGTCCGGGCAACTGGAGTCAGACTGCCTCCCCCGACCTGAGAAGTAGCGGCAACTTCCTGAGCAAGGGTGCACACAGTCAAGATCTGAGCCAAGGTCTCCTGAAGACCAAGAATAATAATAGGCACTGTCGGTGCCTGAGCCTATCCCGCTAGAGCATCTGTGGTGGGAACCTGATCCTGGGTAATAGGGGGATCAACTGATATTGCCCTGGCTGCCACACGGGCTGGCCCCTACCTCTACCACGGCCTCGACCGCGGCCTCGACCCCTCGCTGGTCTAGCTAGTGGCTGATCGCCCTGGTCAGTAGCGCGAGTCCTCACCATCTGTGATAGAATGAAATAACAGAAGTTTAGATTTCTAGAACCAACCAAATGGCACGACAGAATTCAAGAAAAATGATATTGTTCCTAAGGGTTCTGTAGCCTCTAGAAGATAAGTACAAACGTATCCGTACCGATCTACAAGACTCTACTAAACCTGCTAATGACCGTCGAGTCCTATGTAACCTAGGCTCTGATACCAACTTGTCACGACACCAAATCCTAAGCCGGCCATGATGGAGCCTATCATGGATCTACGCTAGCAACCATCTAAGATTATCAATATATTTCAAAATTTCCCAAAATTTAGCAGATTTTAAAATATCAGAATGAGATGAAAAGAAATACTCACTTTCCCAAAACCTGGAGTCAACTTTCATGAGCATCTAAGACTAAAAATATAATGTACAACATAGTGTCTTGCTACAACAAAAGTCTGAGGTACAAAATACCAAAAGAAACTATGATCTAAGGGAAGTAAATGAGGTGAGGTGGGGACGGTGAGCAGCTACCTCATTCCTCGAACAACTCCAAGCTCGTCCAGAAATCAACTAGTGAGATGGTCCGGTACCTGGATCTGCACACAGAGGTGTAGGGAGTAACGTGAGTACGCCAAAACAGTAAGTAATCAATGTAACTAAAAACTTGAGTGTAGTGACGAGCATTTAAATCATGTAAATCCATGTAATGAATAACAGTGGAAATGAATAAATCAAGTCAGGAATCTATCCAAATATTTTATATTACTCCGGTTTCCATTTAAAAATCTCGTATAAAACATTTATCCAACATTTATTATCAGAGGATCAGTGCAAAGAAGAGTGAAAACAGCATTTTCAAAAAATATATAAGCCCCTCGGGCAATCCTCTTAGTCACTCGTGACTCCACTATCAGTATCTCATGCTCTCACTTAACACTCGTACTTAGGAAGTACCATGAACACACACAACTGTTGCGGCAGGCAACCCGCCCCACTACTATAAATATATATATATATATATTTATACTACTGCGGCGTGTAACCAAATCCATATATATAACATACGCTGCGGCATGCAACCCGATCCATATAATAGTCGACTACGCTCACTGGGGGTGTACAAACTCCTGGAGGGGCTCATTCATCCCAAGCGCTATATCTATTGCGGCGTGCAACCCGATCCAATATGTATATTGCTACGGCGTGCAGCCTGATCCATATATAACATATATTGGTGCGGCATGCAGCCCGATCCNTATATATATATATATATATATATATATATATATATATATATATATATATATAAAATCTATATTATTGCGGCGTGAATCCCGACCCACATATAATATATAACACATATATATTATTGCGTCGTGCAGCCCGTCCCATAACTATCCTCACAGACTCGGCGCTCGGCCTAATACATATATATACTGCTGCGACGTGCAGCCCGATCCATAGTTATCCTTACATACTCGGCTCTCGGCCTGACTCAGTCACCCTCACAAGCCACTTGGGAAATTCATCTCAACTTACAGGACTCAGCCCAAAATACTTTTCAGAGTTTTCAAAGCAGTGTAATAACAGTGAAAATAACAAGAAGTAGGAAACATGATTGAGTTCACAATTGTTCTAACAGAATAGTGTAAAGGTACCCCCCCTGAGAGTCTAAACAGGTCGGCTCAAGGCCCCAACATGAAAAATACCCCTGAGGGTCTAAAAGGTCGTCTCAAGGCCCCAACATGGAAAATACCCCTGAGGGTCTAAACAGGCCAGCACAAGGCCCCAAACATGGCTCACAACCCATAACAAGTATAAACTTCTAAAAGACAGGATGTCATAAGGTTTCAAATTGAATACGTAGCTTAATAGTCGCTACGGGACGGACCAAGCCACAATCCCTATCGGTGCACGCCCCCACGCTCGTCACCTAGCGTGTGCGTCACCTTATTTATTAACACTATCAAATAACGGGGTGTCATACCCTCAAGTTTAAAGTTACAATCGTTACTTACCTTGAAATAGCCCAAAAGCTACTCCGCGATGCGCTTGGCCCTTTAATGCTCTGAATCTAACCAACCGACCCAACACAACATAAACGGGCTAAGCAATATATGATAAAATAGAAATGGGGGAAATGAGGGATAATCTCATGAAATGACCGGCCGGGTCGTTACAGAATTGCTACAATCCCAGACACAGGTCATTTCACAACCGGACCAGGAAATGAGTTCTCCGTCTCAAGAAAAAATTGATAAAGGGTGGACATTCCTAATGAATGTAACAAGATCCATTGTATCGAATAGAGATACAGCTAGTCCGGTTCAAACGGTAGCCGGTAAAGACTTATCAAATCCGTATATGGCTGTCACTTTGCCAAAAGGTGAAGATGAAGGATCATCAAGCTCATTAAGACGAAGACTACCCAGAACATTGATATAAGGAGAAACATTAAAATAAAAGGCATGAGTTCAAAAAAGAAAAACAAAATGAGAAAATTGAAGAAATAGTTAAACAGATGCTAGAAAAGTTCTTCCAGGAAAAAGAAAATCAGGATATATATGGTTGAAAATCCTAGTCCAGAAAAATCAGAAGACGAAGACAATTACGAAGATGAAAACTTAAACTATCAAGATGCTCAAGACCCAGATAATGATTCGGGAATGAGTTTTGACTCAATAACCCTGCAAAATCTTGATACATAGAAAAAGAATTCTTGATACATATAAGTAAACAGGAGAATTAATCCGAGTACTGAAGAATCAAATAGTAGTCAGCAATACTGGGAAGAACAATACAAAATAGGAAAAAGAAAAAAGTAGCAATAATGCAACTAAGAATGAAATAAAGTAGTGTTGAGAAAATATTGGGGTCTTTGAAGTGGAAAAAATAATTACATATTTAAAAAATAAAAAGGAATCTCTGCTCAAGCCATGTGACGATGGGGCCCAGTGAAGTACCCGACAAGGCTAGAAAAGAAAGATTTCTGAAGATTTTTTAAATCCGCTAAAAATCCTCTTCAAAGACTTGGCTATATAAAGAACAAGAAGGAAGAAGGAAAACACAACAACAAGAACAATATCAACAACATCTCTCTCAAGACAAAAGCTCCAATACCCCCTTCTTCCTTTCATCACCTAACATCCAAAAACCCTATATTATACTACCTATCTAAGTTATGTATTCCTTAGTAGTTCTTATATCAAGGTTGTAAAATAAATAAAATTGTATGCTTCAGAGAGCAAGTTTTTAATTCTCAAGTTCAGTAATGTTTTCGGGTTTCCCGAAAGGGAAATCCCTCTCATGTAAACATGTAAGTTACTATTTTTATCTAAATTATGTTTCTGGATATTACTCCTGATTTACAACTTTATGTTTATATATGTATTTATGCTAGATTGTGAATATTCTAAAAATCACTCTTAGTATATGGTTCCCTCTCCAGCCTCTTCACAATTTTGATGGATTAACCTATAAAAACCTATGAGATACCGATTAAAGCTAAACCCAACAAATTATCACAAGGGTGATAAAATGGGTATATATATGTAACTGTGGCCATGGTGAGGTTAAAGAAATAAGTGTTAAGAAAATATTTTACTTCTTTAAAAAGCTAGAAAGAAGAGATGAACAGAGGATAAAAAAAAAATTTAAAAAAAGAGTATAAAAGGGGTAATATTTCTTAGTTCATAATATTGATAGCAACATAATAAAATGTCTACAGATTAGGAGAGGGAGAGTACCGAGTAAGAATTTACAACATAAGACTTACACAAAAAATATTTTTACCGCAACATTTTACCTTATTAACCGTCGGTAAGTTTTTACGTGCATTTTCTACGTAAATCTGATTATTTTATTTTTATCGTTAATTAATGGTATGTACATATACATACATACATACATACATATACATACATACAATATATATACATACATACAATATATATATATATATATATATATATATATATATATATATATATATATATATATATATATATGTATATATATATACATACATATACATACATACATACATACAATGATATATATAAATACATACATATGTATATATTTACATATATATACATATATAGGTACATACATATACATATATATGTATGTACATATGTATATATATATATATATGTATGTATATACATACTTACATATATATATATATATGTATGGTATGTATAAATACATACGTACATACATACATACATATATACATATATATATATGTGTGTGTGTGTGTGTGTGTATGTATGTATATATATGTATGTATGTATATACATAAACATACAATGGTATATATATATACATAGATACATACAATATATATAGATAGATAGTCTAACGACCCGACCAGTCGTTTTGAGCTCTAGCGCGTCGTTCAACGCTTTGAGGCCGTGAGCAGCTTCGTTTCAGGTATTATGACTTGTAGGTGTGGTCGGAAAATTTAGAGTGATTTGGAAAGAAAATTCTCATTTCAAAAGCCTTAAGTTGGAAGAATCAACTAATATTAGAATTTTGAGTAAACGACCTCCGAATCAGGATTTGAAGGTTCTAGCATGTTCGCATGATGATTTCGGACTTGGGCGTATGTCCGGATCAGGTTTTGGATAACCCGGGAGCATTTCGGCATACATTGTGGAAGTCAGCATTTTTGAAGGAATTTCCCAAGTTTGGCTTGAAGCGCATTTCAGTGATGTTGATGTCATGTTGGGATTTCGAGTCTGGGAATAGCTCCGTATGGTTATTCTAGAGTTGGGAGCGCGATCGGAAGTGAATTTGGATGTCCGTAGGTCATTTGAAGCTATTTGGCTAAAGATAGAATTCGAAGGTTTTTGAGAAATCCGATCGGAAGTGGAAATTTTGACATCGAGGTCGGAATGCGATTCCAGAAGTTGGAGCAGGTCCATAATGTCGAATATGACTTGTGTGCAAAATTTGGGGTCAATCAGACGTGATTTGATAGGTTTCGGCATCGGATGGATAAACTGGAAATTTCCAAGTTCATAAAGTTGAGATTTGGGTGTGATTTGTGGTTTCAATGTTGTTTGATGTGATTTCAGGCCTCAAGCAAGTCTGCATTGTGTTTTGGAACAGGTTGGTATGATTGCACAGGGTCCCGGGGGCCTCGGGTGGATTCCGGGTGGTTAACGGATCAAGTTGAGAGTTTGGAGAAGGCTAGAATTTGCTGTCATCTGGTGTTACCACACCTGCGAGGATTTGGCCGCAGGTGCGGCTATTGCATCGCAGGTGCGAAGAGGTGGTGGTCTAGCTTGAAGCGCAGGTGTGATGATAATTCCGTACATGCGAAGTCGCAGATGCGGGTTATGGGGCGCATGTGCGAAATTGATTGTAGCTGAGGGAGAGCCGCAGGTGCGGAGGTTTGGTCGCACCTGCGGAATCGCAGGTGCGAGTGTTGGATCGCAGGCGCAAAAGATGGCCTGGGCAGAATGTTTTTAAACCGAGAATTGTTGGCCATTTCTTCATTTCTTCTTTGGTTTGGTCGATTTTGGAGGAGCTTCAAGATAGGGTTTTCATCAGGAATCACAAGGTAAGTAACTCCATCATGTTTCTAAGTTAAATACAAGGTTATTGCATGGAATTATACATGAAAATGGTGGAAAAAATTGGAAAATATTGAAGAAAACCTAGAAATGGTAATTTGGATTTTTATCCACGAATTTGAGCATGGAATGTAGAGTAAATTGTATATTTGAACTAGTAAAGCTATGGGTAGAATTTATCTTCGAGAAATTTTGGATTCTAGGCACGTGGGCCCGAGAGCATTTTGGTCATTTCACTAAGCGGGGTTGGCAAATTAGATAATTTGGAATTGTTGCAAATATTAGAGTATATTTTCATTGGTTTGCCGTTATTTGGATAGTTTTGGGGCGTTGTGCGTCCTTTGGAGTCGTCAGAAGGGCTTGGAAGCCGGTTATGGAATTTTGGAGCGAGGTAAGTCTCCTTTCTAACTCTGTGAGGGGGAATTGTTCCCCTAGGTGAATTAATTAAGTATGTGCTATTATCTTCGGGGGCTACGTACGCACGAGGTGACAGGAGTCCATGCGTAGCTACTATTATGCCATGTCCGGGTAGTTTGCGACCCACTAGCATGCCTTACGTGATGTACCTGTGATCCTGCCTGTAATATTAAACTGCTAATATAATCGAAATAGTAATTGAATATCTAAAGAAGACTAGAGTTCATTTTCTTAATCATCTAGAAAGAGAATTGATTCCTCTGTGGATAATGGTATACCTGGTAGGGTTATATTATGGAATAACATTAAACTTGGCAAATGAGTTTCAAAACAAAGATTTAAAAGCTATATTTCATGTTCCTTTAAGAAGAATTTTACCACTTTCCTGAGAAAAAATGCTTTCTTGATAAAAAAATACGGATTTATTATGTTGATATGTGTACATATGAGCACCTGAGTCGCATGTATGATTCGTGAGTAGGCTAGCCTTATTATTTGTATATATAACCGCGTCGCATGATCGATTCGCGAGCCGGGAAGATAGATGCATCTATGGTTCGATTCGTTCAACCCTCGGCAGTGCACAGTTTATTATTGTTGGTACGCGTCGTTCGACCCTCGGCATTGCTTGCGCATAATATTTACTGCATTTTTGCTGTGATTTTCCCTGTTTACTGGCCTGAAATTTTAAGTTGTCAACTGAAATGACAGAGATTTAAAGTTATTAAATATTTTTGAAAGAAGTTGTTTCCTTCTGGTTGATTATTTGTTATTTGATCAAATCACCCATGTTGATTAATTGACATTCATATGATGAAGATTTAAAGTGTTAAATGTGGAAAGAGTTGATATTATTTATTCCTGATTTTAATAAATTGCCTATGATAATCATGCTTAGTGTCACACCTGAATATTCTAAATTGACCTTTCGCAAGTGTCTAATTTGACCTCTCGTCACTACCTCTCTGAGGTTAGGCGGGCGACTTACTGACTAAACGTTGTTTTTGTACTCATTCTACTCTTGCTGTGCATTTTATTGCACGGGTACTTTCATAGAGATGTGGAGGATTGGAGACTTAGGCGAGCTGCATCATCCGGAGGTGATCCGCAGCTGACAGCGTCTCCCTCATATTGTATTACATTATTTTAATTTCCTTGTCCACTTGTATTTCGGACAAGCTTTGTAAAAATTGTAAAATTCTTAGAAATTGCTCATGTACTTATGACACCGGGTTTTGGGATATGTTGGGATATATTTGCTAAAGTGTAATATTCAAACCATTATTTTACTTAACTGATTTTATTTAGTTAACATGTAATCAAGTGAAAGGTAATGATTTTCATAAATGCTTGGCTTGCCTGACAATGATTTCCGGCGCCATCACGACCTTATGGATTTTGGGTCGTGACAACATGGTATCAGAGCTCTAGGTTCCCTTAGGTCTCAAGAGTCATGAGCAAGTCTAGTAGAGTCTTGCGGATCGGTACAGAGACGTCTGTACTTATCTTCGAGAGGCTACAGGGCTGTTAGGAGTACTTCCCTTCTTGATTTCTCATCGTGCAATTTGATTCCTTTAAGGCTTATGCCTAAGTTTATTCCTACTCAATCTTACGCGTCGTGAAGCACTTGCTATGAATCGGGAATCTGAGGAATTGAAATGGTGTTACGGATGTTGAGATGTTTTCCCTGTGTAATTGGTTGGGGGCTGTTGTTATGGCCCTGCAGAAGGATAATATGTTGTTTCAGCTCAGTAGCTGTGTTTCTGAGAGCCTTAAGGCTATGCTCAGGCAATGATGATGCTTGTGATTGGTTATCGCATGATGTCGATATGATGATAGAATGCTTGCCCCTATGTTGGGGGTGATAAATGGTTTGAAGGGAGGTCTTCTCAGAGTGTGATTTTGAGATTTCGATATTTTAATTCCGGCAGAGGAAAGGCATTTGGGTTATGAATGGTCCGGTTGGGGTTTATAAAGTAGTAAGACTTGGTGTCTTCAAGTGAGGTGGGATATGCACCTGTGACGTGAAGTCGTCGTCATTGATCGAATGGAATGTGTTGAGTTTCTCGGTGCTATGGTTTCTTCGGTTGCGTGGGGTCAGAGTATTAAGAAGAAGTATTGAAGAATGCGGTTGGCAGAGACCGTGAGGTGCGGTGGTTCAGTACCGGATAAGTGTTTATAATGAAGGCAGCTAGAGAAAGATGATGTTTGGAGAGCTTGAAGTCGTGGTGATCTGCTGGTTTGGGAGCTACAGAGAATGATCCTGAAGTGAGTCTAGGTGGTGGTTCCGCTTCTAGGAGACCAGGTGTAAGAAACGGATCGAGCAGTCGCAAAGTGGGGGAATGGCAGCATAGCTTGGAATTTGAAGATATTGTCGCGCATCTAATGGATGTCCATGAGGAGCGGACGGACTAGTAAAGTTGGTAAATGAAGCAGGACATAGGATGGGGTATTGAAGTCGCAGAGAGTGGTCATTTCAGCATCGTTGGAAGGTGTCCGTGGGAGATTTCCACAGGTGGGTTATCTCCTGTGAATAGGTTAGCGGTGGCATGGTTGGCAGGTCTCTATGAGGAGTTGTAGTGGCTATTCGGTAGGAGGCAGAATGTGTGAATGGTACTAGAGAATTTGAGTATTTAGGGAGTGCTAGCAGGGGAATTTGGAAGAATTGAACGGATTGGTTGAGCAAGATCATGTTATAAAAGGAGAAAGGATCTCGGCAGGGTCTAGAGTGGTGCAAGGAGTAGCTTCGGGCTAAGTGGGGGAGTCCCACCATCTGCAGTTGGGTTGCAGGATTGTGTTATCATAGGGTTGCGGATTTTCGGTGTGTTGGCAAGTTATTACAGCTAAGAGAAATGAGTAAAATGGTGATTGTGCGTGGGATTTGATGAATGTGTGCAAAAGTTGTCCCTGTCGGACCAGGGTTAGGCTTTGGAAGATTCAGAATTTATTCTTAAGGCATGGGCGAGTTGTAAGGATAATGACTCGGTCACGTGTTTCCTTGAAAGGGGTGTTCATGTGCTAGGAGAGCCTTGGAGTTGATTGTATTCGGGACCAGTCTGAGTGGGTGACTCTCAATAGCCCCTAGTGAATTCAAAGTTAAGAATGCGGCGTTTAAGGGTTTCAGGCAGCAGTATGATCGAGGATTGATCTTATGCAGCGTAATTCCTAAGGAAACGAAATTGGTTGGAATATTCTATTATATGTTTCAGCGTGCAGGATAGGATTGGAGGAGTGAGAGAAATAAACTCAGTATTGTAGAAAGATTATCAGGAGGGAGACGGGTTGCGGGATTTCGGCAGCATAGTCTCTTGAATCAAGGTCACTCGGGATGAGTGAGGGTTGAGTTTGCTATGAGTTGAAGCAAGTTGCTATTATTCCTGAAGCAATTGAAGATGATTAAAAGAAGATAGATTGATAGCCATGATTGAAATGGCATCTTTGGGCAGTGATGAGTTCCTTCGGTGTGATTAATTTATGCATATGGTTTGTGCCGGTGTGCGAGGCATGTCAGCCATCGAAATAGATTTTATTTGGAAGCATTCGAGTATTATGGCATGTCTGGTGTAGGCGGATCCCGGAAGGGTTACGGTGGTTCAGACCACTACTTAAGGATTTGCATGTATTGTGATTTGTGGTAATTTACTCCTATGTGTGGATGTTCTCTTGAATTGAGGTAAGTAAAAGGTTTCTATATGATGAAGTGTTCACCCTATTAGTGGTTCAGAAGTTATGATGGAATTCTTGCGCTAACTCATATTAGCATGTTAGGTGCAGTAAGTAGTATGTAACTGGGAGTAAGAATCGAGATTGCGGTTCGGTGTTAATAAGGATGTCATGAGCTCGGAAGAGCAAGAAAAATTTATTTGAAAGTTCAGAGTAAGCGGGTGTTATCTTCAGTGTCACCTGAGATTGATATTCGGTGGAAGAGGCTTTGTACCCTGGTCATGGTCTCGGTGTTATTGATGGGCGGACTTGTTTCCTTGTGTGGAAGGTCGTGGAAGCATGACCGCGAAAAGATTGTATAAAGTATGACATGTAGTCACCTGATTGTATTTCAGACAAGCTTTGTAAAAATTGTAAAATTCTTAGAAATTGCTCATGTACTTGTCACACCAGGTTCTGGGATGTGTTGGGATATATCTACTAAAGTGTAATACTCAAACCATTGTTTTACTTAACTGATTTTATTTAGTTAACATGTAATCAAGTGAAAGGTAAAGATTTTCATAAATGCCGGAAATTATTTCAATTAACTAATGATTAGCTTGCCTTACAATGATGTCCGGCGCCATCACGACCTTATGGATTTTGGGTCGTGACATATATATATACATACATATATATATATATATATATATATATATATATATATATATATATTGTGATGACCAAAAAGATCATCCCGTGTAATTTTAGCTAAATCTGTGTCCCGAGGCCGTGAAAGCCTCCTTTTATCTCACCTCGATGTGCGTGTGCATCCAGGGCGTGTAGCCGGGAAGCCGTTAAGTGGAAAATTGATAAAATGATGGTTTTGTATTAATTATTTTAGTAAAGTTGTCTTTGGTCAACATTTTTGGTAAACGGACCCGGACCCGTGATTTGACGGTCCTAGAGGGTCCGTAGGAAAATATGGGACTTGGACGTATGCCCGAAATCGAATTCCGAGGTGCCAAGTCCGAGAAATGAATTTTTGAAAAGAAATTGTTTTCTGAAAAATATAAAGGTTTTTGAAAGAGAAAAGTTGTGTGAAACCTGTGGTATCGGGCCCGTATATTGGTTCCGGAGCCCGGTACAGGTTTGATATGATCTATATGTGTTGTATGTAAAGTTTGGTAAGAAACGGGATTTATTTGACGTGATTCGGACCTTAAATGCAAAATTTGAAAGTTGTGGAAGTTTTGAGAATTTTCATGGATTTTGAGGTTTAATTCGTTATTTTTTATGTTATTTTTGGTGGTTTAATTGCAGGAATAATACCGTAGGATGTTTTTGATATTTGTGTACATATTTGGTTTTCAGCCCCGGGGGCTCAGGTGAGTTTCGGGTAGGTGTCGGGATGTGAAAACTAGGAAAAATCTGGTGTTTTAGCCTTTTTGCTGGTGTCTGGTGTCGAGTACTATGCGATCGCATAGGGCTCTTCGCGATCGCATAGTACAGTGTTGGGGGGGATTCTAGTACACTATGCGATCGCATAGCATGTTCCGTGATCGCATAGAGTAGTAGGCAGGCTGGGGGATGGGGTAGGTAGTCTTATGCGATTACATTGTTCACTTCACGATCGCGGAGCATGAAGTCCAGTCAACTCTCCGATCGCATACCTTCCTCGCGATCGCGTAGCTTAGAAGGCAGCCCACTATGAGATCGCATTACTTACTTCGCGATCGCATAGACAAAAATCCGCCCAGTGATTTTAAGTTCAAAACAGAATACTCACACGGGATTTCCTCCATTTTTCATAAACTTCATCTTCTCCACACCTCTTAGGCGATTTTTGAAGAACATCTTCAGCATAACCTCTTAGGTAAGCAATCTTTGAGTTGTTTTCTTCCATTTTTATTAACACCCATTAGATTCTAGGCCTAAAAACATGGGATTAAAGGTAGAAAATTAGGGATTTGGGTAGAGTTAGTGTTTTTTGATTATTTGGGAATTTGAGCTCGTTCTGGGGTGTATTGATGAGGATGTGTATTGACTATCGGCCGTTGAGCAAGAATACTATTAAGAATAAGTATCCTTTTCCAAGGATTAATGATTTACTTGACCAGCTTCAGGGTGCTACAGTGTTATCCAAGATTGACCTGAGATCTGATTACCATCAGTTGAGGATTAAGGCGTCTGATGTCCCTAAGACAGTCTTTCGCACTCGGTATGGAATTATGAGTTCTTGGTGAAGTCATTTGGGTTGACAAATTCCCCCGCTTCTTTTATGGAGTTGATGAACCGAGTGTTCAAGCCCTATTTGGACTCATTCGTGATTGTTTTCATTGATGATTTTTTGATTTACTCTCGTAGCTGATAGGAGCATGAGCAGCACCTTCGAGTCGTCCTCCAGACTCTGAAGGATAGTCAGATTATGCCAAATTTTCCAAGTGTGAGTTCTGGTTGAGTTCGGTTGTATTTCTAGGCCATGTGGTATCATCAGAGGGTATTCAGGTGGACCCCAAGTGTAACGACCCGACCGGTCATTTTTCTTTATCGGACCCCGTTCCCCTAAATGAAACTCCCCAATGTGGCTTATAGTGATTTATGACTTGCGGGGACGGGTGGTTCGAGATTCGAGAGTGTTTAGAGCGATATTGGAACACTTAGTTCCTTTAGGTTGGCCTTTAAGACCAAGTTTGACTTTGATCAATATTTTGAGTAAACGACCTCGGAATAGAATTTCAACGGTTCTAGTAGCTTCACATGATTATTTCGGACTTGGGCGTATGTTCGGAATGGGTTTTGGATGACCCGGGAGCGTTTCAGAGCCCAATATCGAAATAAGAGTTTCCTTATATTCATATTGTGGTTTGGGACGTGTTTTTGTGTTATCGAGGTCCGAACAGAATTCTGAGACCGGGAATAGTTCCGTTATGTCATTTATGACTTGCCTGTAAAAATTGGTATCATTCCGAGTAGTATAGGTCGGTTCGGCGCATTGTTAGTGAATTCTAGGAACTTAAAGTTCCTAAATTTGGTTCTAGGGGTTTTGAGTCGTGATTTTGAGTTTTAGCGTTGTTGTGGGTGTTCCAAAGGCTCGAGCAAGTCCGTATTATGCATTGGGACTTGTTGGAATATTTGGATGGAGGATCGGGTGGGCCCAGGTGCCTCTCGGGCACCAAACGAGGCCAAAAACCAGCTGAAGCAGTTGTTGGTGCACCTGATCTGGTGTGACTGCAGGTGCGGTTGCCCTGTCGCAGGTGCGAGACCGCTCCTGCAGTCCCAACCTCGCAGGTCCGACCCCCAGATGGGCTGCCCTGTTCTTGTAGGTGCGGTCCCTTTCCCACAGGTGCGGAGCCGCGGGTGCGGACTCCTGCCCCCAAGTGTGAGCCCAGGCCCTTGTCCCATTTTCCGCAGGTGCGAGACCGCAGGTGTGGTCCTTGAGCCGCAGGTGCGGAACCACTGTAGGCAGTGTGATCTTTTAAAGAACGGGAAATGTTCATTTTCTCCATTTTTCTTCCACCATTGTCGACCTAGAGAGCTTGGGAAAGGGCCAATCCACCTAGCTACTGAAAGGTAAGTAAATTCTACCGTAAAGTTAGTTAATGCATGAATTCCTAGTTGAATTTAACTACCTAATTAGTGAAAATTTAAGGAATTGGGTAGTAACCTAGGGCGTTCGAGAATTTAGAGAATTACCCATGAATTGGCTATGAAATCATACAAAAATCATATATTAACGATCCTTAGGTTATGGGTGAATGCTTCCTTCAAAAAATTTCGGGATCCGAGCATGCAGGCCCGGGGTGGATTTTGGGATTTCTTTAAGAATGATGAATTGACTAAATAGTAGGAGAATTTCATGCTTTGAGTATAATTTGATATTTTTACGTAACGTTTGATTAGTTTCGAGTCCTTGGATGACGAGTTCGGAGTTTCGGGCGCATTCTTGACCAGGGGAGTAGGTTCGATGCGAGGTGAGTCTCCTTTCTAACCTTGTAAGAGGGAACTGTCCCCCTGGGTGATTTAAGTGGATATGTGCTGATGTTTGTGGGGGCTACGTACGCACAAAGTGGTGAGAGTCCATACGTAGCGACTATTATTGTTATGTCCGGGTAGTTAGGCCTACACCATGCCTTGTGATTTTCCTTGAAATGAACTATATGCTTAATGAATTAATGTTACATGCGGCTTGTTTCCCTGAGATCATGGAATTTGAGAAATTTTAAGGAATTGTTCACTGAAAAGTAATTTATAAAGAATAAATTTGGATTGTGTGTGCATGTAACCTCTTCGCAATTTATATTCCGGAATCGAAGTGTTATTTCCCCCACTCTCATGGGAGCAGGTCGTACGCCACGGTGAGATTGAAAGATATATTATGGTTCGGGTTGGTCGACCCTCGGCAGTGCACAGATATGATATGGCTCAGAGGGGTTGTCCTTATCCTGTATGTGCATGCTAAATTGTTAATGATTCTTTTGTGGATATTGGGTGGACAGATATTTAAAAAAAAGTAAAAATAAAGTAGTAATTATATATTTACTTCCAGTATTTATTTGAATTACAGTTATCTTTAATGTTTATTGTTTTTATCATCATTGTATATCTGTTATTGATATTATATCTTGTTTAATCATTTTGTTGGACCTTAGTGAGTGTCAAGTCGACCTCTCGTCACTACTTCTTCGAGGTTAGGAGGGATACTCACTGGGTACATATTTGTTTATGTACTCATGCTACGCTTATGTACTTAATTGTACAGGTTCTGAGGTTGGTGCATCTGGTTATCAGACCGAGCTCGATTCTGATCATAGTTGGACCTGACTTCACGGTGAGCTGCTTCTCCTGACGATCCTCGGCAGCGCCATGGAGTTTCTTTTGCTTATTTCCCGTCTATTTCTTTCAGAGAGTGGGACTGTATATTATATCTTTTGTATATTCTGTTAGTATGCCCGTAGGACTTGTGACACTAGTTCCTGGCACACACGTGGTAGGTATTATGGATTACGGGTCTGTATATATATTAGCTCACGCCTCCTTATGACCGCTTTTGATTAAAACTTGCTAATTATCCTTTTCGATTTATGTTTTATGCTTTAAAAACTTGGTATATGTTGAAATGTTTAATCAAATAAGGAAGAACCCTAAGTAAATTGAGTGTTGGCTTTTCCAACCCCACCGTTGAGCGCCATCACGACCTGAGTTAGGATTTTGGGTCGTGACACCAAGAAGATTTCAGCAATCAGAGATTGGCCTAGGCCCACTTCAGCTACAGAGATTCGGAGTTTCTTGGGCTTAGCAGGTTATTACCGCCGGTTTGTGGAGGGCTTTTCATTTATTGCAGCCCCGATGACAAAGTTGACTCAGAAAGGTGCCCCGTTCAGGTTGTCAGATGAGTGTGAGGCGAGCTTTCAGAAGCTCAAGACAGCCTTGACCACGGCACTGGTACTAGCTTTGCCCACAGGTTTAGGGCCATATACCGTGTATTGTGATGCTTCACGGATTGGAGTTGGTGCAATGTTGATGCAGGACGAAAAGGTTATAGCATATGTTTCACGTCAGTTGAAGGTTCATGAGAAGAACTATTCGGTTCATGATTTAGAGTTAGCAACCATTGTCGATGATGATTTGGAGGCATTATATATATGGTGTGTCATGTGAGGTGTTCACAGATCACAAGAGTTTGCAGTATCTATTCAAGCAGAAAGAGTTGAATATGAGGCAGAGAAGATGGTTAGAGTTGTTGAAAGATTATGACATTACCATTCTATATCATCCAGGAAAGGCCAATATGGTGGCCAGTGCTTTGAGCCGGAAGTCAGTCACCATGGGTAGTCTTGCTTATATATCAGTCGGGGAGCCACCTCTTGCTTTAGATGTTCAGGCCTTGGCCAATCAATTCATGAGATTGGATATTTCAGAGACGGGCAGTGTTTTGGCCTATACCGTGGCACGTTCTTGATTGTTTGATCATATTCGGGACAAGCAGTATGATCATCGTCATTTATGTGTTCTTAGAGATACGGTCCGGCACGGAGGTGCCAAGAAGGTCACAATTGATGATGGGGAGTCTTGAGGATGCAGGGTCGGATTTGTGTACCTGATGTTGTCACGACCCAATATTCCCTCTGTTGGGTATTGTGATGGCACCTAGTCTTAGGGACTAGGTAAGCCTAACAGTTCAACTGAACAACAACAATAATAAAGGAATTATAACAGTCGATATAGACATCTTGACAGAGTTCACAATTTCCCAAAACCCGGTAAATACAAGTCATAAGCTCTACGAATTCTTTCTACCAAATCTAAATACAACTATCTAGGAATAAGTATGTACAGTTGAATAAAAAAATAGGAAGGTGACTCCAAAGCCTGCGAACGCAGCAGCAGGTTACCTTGAGTCCCCTCAGCAATGATCTGCGCAGCTACTAACAACAATAACCTGGATCTGCGCACAAAAATGTGCAGAAGTGTAGTTTGAGCACACCACAGAGGTGCCCAGTAAGTATCAAGACTAACCTCGGTGAAGTAGTGACGAGGACTAGTCAAGACACAACTGGTCTAATAAGTAAAAATACATAAATGTACAATTTACCGAAACATAATATCTATCTAAAGATTTTTCGATATAGTTAACGGTACGATCGAATAATACGGAAGAAAATTCAATAATTACGATTAACGGACAGCATAATAAAAATACACAAAGAGAATGGAAAGAATGCGATCCAAATGTCGAGAATCACAACCCAATAAAAACACTAGCAACTTAGCACTGCATCAATTCATTCACGTCAAGCCTCAGCCGATAAACTCAATAAAGCTTTTCAAACCTTCGAGTGAAAACCTTTAAATCGTGAGTTTATTTCAAAAGCTTTAAAGATGTAATCATTTCGGAATAGAGAAATGTCTTCTTTGATGCATACTTTCTCTGAATATATATTTATATATTTTTATAAAGAGAGATCTTTAAACCATAATCCCTTCAAAATAAGTGGTGTTCAAATATACTTTCCCAAATACTGCTCTTTCAAATGTCATCAAAATACGTGATATTCAAATATACTTTCAAAATAGAAGTTCTTCAGACATAACTTTTCCTGGAGATAATTTCTTTTCAGCTATACTTGTCAATATGTGTGTGTGTGTATATATATATATATATATATATATATCTTTCGATCCAAATCTCCTCAATGATAAAACCACTAGAACTTAGTCCGCAACTCAGGATTTTCCATGCAATGCAGTACATGGGGAAAGCTCCCGGAATCTCGTCCGTAGTCCCATTTGAAATATCCGATGCAGTACAGGGGGAAAGCTCCCGAATCTCCGTCCGTAGTCCCAATTTAAATATGCGATGAAGTACAGGGGGAAAGCTCCCGGATCTCCGTCTATAGTCTCAATTTAAATATCCAATGCAGTACAGGGGGGAAATCTCTCGGATCTCGGTCCGTAGTCCCAATTTAAACATGCAATGCAGCCACTGAGGAAAACAACCAGAATGCGACAGAAACAACATATATTGCCAAAACCAGCGCAAAAGCAAACAAGACCTAATGCAAAGAGCGATGAGAAAATCAATACAAAGACTTAAATCAAAAAAAATGTATAAACTCACTCATAAGAAGTAGCCACTGAAAGGAATGCCAGCACAAAGAGAAACAACATAACGACGGGAAAACAAGGCAAGTATAGTAACGATTCTATAGATTCAAGCTTGCGACCAAGAAACCAAATCATCCCCGCAAGGGAATCAGCTATAACCAATCTCACTTAGACAATTAGCTTCACCGAATAAACTCAGCTTGAACAATGCTCAATGAATAGGCAGCATCAAAGAATTACCATAAACATGGGCGGTCATCAATTAGGCCTAAGTAGTACTTAAGGGAAAATCATTTAAATCACAATGTACGACTCACGGGCATGCTTGACACACACGTATAGATATTCCGATTACTTGTTACACAATTATAGGGCGAGATTATACTAATTTTAGTCAGATAGGCAGTGTATGAAGAAAGATATAGTGTAACGGTAGGAAAAGCAAAGTCTTCATTTAAGTCAATTAAGATTAAATAAGAAACAGGGAATGCTAGGCAAGTACTTCTAATTTGAGCAGGAAGAGATGAAACTAGGAATCATGAATTCAGATATAACAAGTTCAATTCATATATGGGGAACATAAAGACCTAAAATACCTAAAGGGCAATCTATTTGCAAATAAGTCCGAGTACGCACTCGTCACCTCACGTACGCGGACTACAATCAACACAGAAACTCAATCCTAAGGGGTTGTTCCCCCACACAAGGTTAGGAAAGATACTTACCTTGACTGACTAATCAACTCAAAACCACGCTCTTGCCACAAGTATCCAGCTCCGCGTGGCCCAAATCTAGACAATTAGATTGCATAGTGTAAAATATCATCTCAAGGAAACAAAATAACTAAAAAGTTCGAAGCTAATATGCAAAATTAGCAAATTCGCCCAAAAGTTTCTCCGGGCCCACGTCTCAGAATCGGGTTAAAATTATATTTTCCAGACGCCCATTCACTCACGAGTCTAAACATATGAAAATCTCTCAAACGGAGGTCAAAAACCCAATCAAAACTCAATAATTTGGTCTATGAAGTTTATCAAATTTTTCCCAAATCTTCCACCAAATTCGAATTCTAAGGACCAGATTTAAGTTAGGAATCATGGAAATTGATCTAAGTTGGTTAGAAATCACTTACCCATGTTACCCAGGTGCAAAAGTCTTTAAAAATTGCCCTTCCCGAGCTCCAAAATTCGAAATGGTGAAAATAGGCTTAAGCCCTCGAATCTGATATAATTGTCCAGCAATATTTGCACCTGCGCCCCTGGGACCGCACCTGCGGAAATACCATCGCAGGTGCGAAAACCCACAAAAAGTTCTAGGGTCGCACCTACGGTCAATTGGCCGCACTTGTGGCTCCGCATCTGCAGAAAACAAACCGCACCTGCGAGGACTGGGTGATTGGGCCAAGTCCGCACCTACGAGCTCCTCGCCGCACCTGCGTGTCTGCACCTACGGAAGGTCCATCGCATGTGCGAGACACTAGAACCAGCAATGGTTCAGCTGTCTTCCAAGTTCTAATATCATCTTATGAGCATCCGAAACATACCTGAGGCCGCCGGGACCCCGTCCAACCACACACATATGTCATATAACCTAACACAGACTCGCTCGAGGTTTCAAACAACATAAAACAACACTAAAAAGATGAATTAAACTAAAAATCCATGAAATTCCTCAAAACTTCTATAAACATTAAGTTTTGCATTTAAGGTCCGAATCACGTCAAACTAAGTCCGTTTCTTACCAAATTTCACAGATAACACATATAAATCATATCGAACCTGTACCAGACTCTGGAACCATGATACGGGCCTGATATCACAGGTTTCACCTCAAATTTCATTTTCAAAAAATCTTTATGTTTTTCAGAGAATAATTTTCTTTAAAAATTCATTTTTTCGAACTTGGGACCTCGGAATTCAATTACGGGCATACGCCCAAGTCCCATATTTTCCTACAGACCCTCCAGGACCGTCAAATCACAGGTTCGGGTCCATTTACCAAAACATTTACTGAAGCCAACTTTATTCAAATTTCTTACACAAAATTATCATTTTTATCAGTTTTATAAAGGCTTCCCGGCTACACGCCCAGGTTGAGCACACAAATCGAGGTGAGATAGAAGGAGGTTTTCATGACCTCGAAACATAGAATTAACTAGAAATATACGGGATGACCTTTTGGGTCATCACAGATGTTGATGGCATTCTTGAGTTGATATTGCAGGAGGCCCATAGTTCCCGGTATTTCATTCATCCGGTGCCGCAAAGATGTACCAGGAGTTGCGGCAGCATTATTGGTGGTGGAGGATGAAGAAGGATATTGTAGAATATCTAGCTCGGTGCTTGAACTGTCAGCAGGTTAAGTACGAGCACCAGAGACCCGGTGGTTTGATGCAGAAGATTGAGCTTCCCGAGTGGAAGTGGGAGCGTATTACCATGGATTTTGTAGTTGCAATCCAACGGACTCAGAGGATGTTTGATGCGGTGGGAGTCATTGTGGATAGGCTGACCAAGTCAGCATACTTCATTCACGTATCAGTTTGGTATTCGGCGGAGAAGTTGGAAAAAATCTATATGAGGGAGATTATTCGATTGCATAGTGTGCCCGGGTCCATTATTTCCGACCGAGGCACTCAGTCTACCTCCCATTTTTGGAGGGTATTTCAGCGTGAGTTGGGCACACGGGTTGATTTAAGTACAGCCTTTCATCCTCAGACGGGCGGACAATCTGAGCGGACTATTCAGATTTTGGAGGATATGTTGCGAGCATGTGTCATTGACTTTGGAGGTTCATGGGACTAGTTTTTGCCTTTAGCTGAGTTTGCCTACAACAACAGTTACTAGTCGAGCATTCAAATGGCTCCTTATGAGGTGTTGTATGGTAGGCGGTGTCGGTCGCCAGTTGGGTGGTTCGAGCCGAGAGAGGCTAGATTGTTGGGTTCAGAGTTAGTCCATGATGCCTTGGATAAAGTGAAGATTATTCAGGATAGACTTCGTACAGCCCAGTCCAGGCAGAAGAGTTATGCGGATCGCAGAGTTCGTGATTTGGCATTTATGATTGGAGATCGGGTATTTCTTCGAGTGTCTCCCATGAAGGGCCTGATGAGGTTCGGGAAGAAGGGCAAGTTGAGCCCTAGGTACATTGGTCCATTTGAGATTCTGCATAAGGTAGGAGAGGTGGCCTACAAACTTGCTTTGCCACCTAGTTTATCAGTCGTGCATCCGGTGTTTCACGTATATATGCTTCGGAGGTACATTGCCGATCCATCTCATGTGCTTGACTTCAGCGGTGTCCAGTTGGACAAGGATCTGACTTATGAGGAGGAGCCGGTAGCCATATTTGACTTATGTATGTACATATGTACATATATAGATGAACATATGTATGTATATTTATATGTACATATGTACATACATATATATATATATATATATGTATGTATGGTATATATATATACATACATACATATATATATATATACACACACACACATAACATACATATATATATATATATGTACATACATATATGTATATGTGTGTGTGTATGTATATATGAATGTATGTATATATATATATATATATATATATATATATATATATATATATATATATGTATGTATGTATGTATGTAATGTATACATACATATATATGTATGTATGTTATGTATATATACATATATATGTATGTATGTTATGTATATGTACATACATACATACACACACACATTACAATATATATATAAGGTCATCCCGTGTAATTTTAGCTAAATCTGTGTTCCGAGGCCGTGAAAGCCTCTTTTTATCTCACCTGGATGCGCGTGCGCAGCCCGGGCTTGTAGCCGGGAAGCTGTTAAGTGGAAAATTGATAAAATGATGATTTTGTATTAATTATTTNCCTACATACCTACATACACACATACACACGTACATACATACATACATACATGCATACACATACACACACACACATACACACATACATACACACACACATTACAATATATATATAAGGTCATCCCGTGTAATTTTAGCTAAATCTGTGTTCCGAGGCCGTGAAAGCCTCTTTTTATCTCACCTGGATGCGCGTGCGCAGCCCGGGCTTGTAGCCGGGAAGCTGTTAAGTGGAAAATTGATAAAATGATGATTTTGTATTAATTATTTGAGTAAAGTTGACTTTGGTCAATATTTTTGGTAAACGGACCCGGACCCGAACCGATGATTTGACGGTCTCGGAGGGTCCGTAGGAAAATATGGGACTTGGGCGTATTCCCGAAATCGAATCCCGGGGTGCCAAGTCCGAGAAATGAATTTTTGAAGAGAAATTGTTTTCTGAAAAATATTAAGGTTTTTGAAAGAGAAATGTTGTGTGAAACCTATGGTATCAGGCATGTATCTTGGTTTTGGAGCCCGGTACAGGTTCACTATGATCTATATGTGTTGTCTGTAAGGTTTCGTAAGAAACGGGATTTATTTTACGTGATTCGGACCTTAAATGCATAATTTGAAAGTTGTGGAAGTTATGAGAATTTTCATGGATTTGGAGGTTTAATTCGTTGTGTTTGATGTTATTTTGGTGGTTTAATTGCACGAATTAATCCGTAGGATGTTTTTTGAAGTTGTGTACATATTTTGTTTTGAGCCCCGAGGGCTCGGGAGAGTTTCGGGTAGGTGTTAGGGTGTGAAAACTAGGAAAAATCTGGTGTTTTAGCCTTTTTGCTGGTGTCTGGTGTCGAGTACTATGCGATCGCATAGGGATCATCGCGATCACATAGTACAGTGTTGGGCGGGGGGAGATTCTGGTACACTATGTGATCTCATAGCATGTTCCACGATCGCATAGAGTAGTAGGCAGGCTGGGGGATGGGGTAGGTAGTCTTATGCGAGCACATTGTTCACTTCGCGATCATGAAGCGTGAAATCCAGTCAACTCTGCGATCGCATACCTTCCTCGCGATCGCATAGCTTAGAAGCCATCCCACTATGTGATCGCATTACTTACTTCGCGATCGCATAGACCAAAAATCCGCCTAGTGATTTTAAGTTCAAAACAGAATACTCAGACTGAATTTCCTCCATTTTTCATAAACTTCATGTTCTCCACACCTCTTAGGCGATTTTGAAGAACTTCTTCACCATAACCTCTTAGGTAAGTAATTTTTTACTTGTTTTCTTCCATTTTTATGAACACCCATTAGATTCTAGGCCTAAAAACATGGGATTAAAGGTAGAAAATTGGGGATTTGGGTAGAGTTAGAGATTTTTGGTTATTTGGGAATTTGACCTTGTTTTGGGGTCGGATTTCAAAACAAATTATATATTCGGGCTCGTGGGTGAATGGGTGATCGGGTTTTGATCGGAACCTCGTGTTTGGACCAAGCGAGCCCGGGCTCAATTTTTGGATTTTATGGAAGAATGTTGGGAAATCATAATTAAGCATTGGAATTGAATTGTTTAGCACTTATTGATGTTATTGAGTTGATTATGTCTAGATACGATTGATTTGGAGTCGGGTTCTAAAGGAAAAGCGGTGCTTGAGGCTTGATTTTGATCTTCGGAGTCGAGGTAAGTGTTTATTCCATGTTCAATGTATAGGTGAAGTGACGAGTACCTATATGTTGTTGTCAAGCATGACCGTGAGTCGGATATTTGAAATTATATGATATTTATTGTCTTTTATTGTGTTTATGGGTTTGATATCAATTTAATAGTTATTCCTTTGGTGGAAATTCTTAGTTATGGGTATTGTTGAGTAGTTGATCGGTTGAGGAACTTTATGTTGAATTATACACTTGTGTAGGGTTGGTTATAGCTGTGTCCCTTGCCGAGACGGTATTATTCTTGTTGATTATTCCGTACATTTAAGGTTTCTTATTTGTTGATTTTCATGCCAACTGCATATTTTATGTTGTTATGCACAAGGGGACATTCCATGCCATGTTTATGTTGTTTATGCACGAGGGGACATTCCGTGCCGTGTTTATGATTATTATGCACGAGGGGACACTCTGTGCCGTATTGATGATATATATATGCACGAGGGGACATTCTGTGCAGTGATTGTGATGTTTTATGCACGAGGGGACATTCCGTGCCATGTTTATGTTATTTATGCACGAGGGGACATTCCGTGCCATATTTTATATTGTGATGCACGAGGGGACATTCCGTGCCGTGTTATGCTAAAATATGCACGAGGGAACATGCCGTGCCGTTTCTTTTCACTTGTTTATTTCGTGCTGTTAGTTCCCGTTATTTTTTGGATATTAAGATTGTTGCTTCATTCCATCATTTCAGTAATTGCTATCCCTTTTCCCTAGCATGTTTCCTCGTTATTGTACTTACTGTTTATTTCTTGTGGTTCTTTCCTGTTATATTTTATTTAAACTATACCGGTGATATATTATTTGTCATGTCCTAGCCTCGTCACTACTTCGTCGAGGTTAGGCTTGGCACTTACTCGGTATATGGGGTCGGTTGTACTCATGCTACACCTACAGTTCTTTATGTTGTACAGATCCAGGTACCGGACCCAGTGGACACTGATCGAGGAGGCTTCCTTCAGTCCACCATGCGACACTGAGGTAGTCCTGCAGGCGTTCGTAGGCCTTGGCGTCACCTCCTATCTTAATTTTTTTTTTCTGTCCTTTCGTATTTCCGAGACAGTAGAACTTTGTTTATTCAGACCTTTATTTGTAGTAAATCATAGACACTAGAAATTGTAGAATCATACCAAACATATACATACATCAATGGCATATATATATACATACATACCATACATATACATAGATACAATGATATATATATATACATACATACACACATACATACAATATATATACATACATACATATATA
>ML329334.1:0-10806 GCA_005239505.1 Nicotiana paniculata | reverse complement strand
AGAAACAAAAACCAACGCTTCGAAATGATCAAGTTACATTTTATGGCAATTAGACTGGAATTCCGCCAGTCGTGCCTGTAATAACACCATCCATGGTCCAGGCCGGACACCTTGGTATGGAGCCGGTACCGGATCGCATGATATTTTTTCGGGACATCAAATACGACCCAAGGAACCATAGCCAACATTTCAAAATGATCAAGTTAAGTTTTATGGCAATTAAACTAGAATTCAGCCAGTCGTGCCTGTATTATCACTACCCATGGTTCAGGCCGGACACCTTTGTATGGAGCCGGTACCGGATCACATGATATTTGTCCGAGACATCAAATACGACCCAGGTAACCATAACCAACTCATCGAAATGATCAAGTAACATTTGTTGGCGTTTTATGGCAATTAAACTGGAATTCTGCTAGTCGTGCCTGTAATATCGCCTGCCATGGTCCAGGCCGGACGCCTTGGAACGGAGCTGGTACCGGATTGCACGATATTTGTCCGGGACATCAAATATGAACCAAGGAACCATAACCAACGCTTCGAAATGATCAAGTTACATTTTACGACAATTAAACTGGAATTCCATTAGTCGTGCATGTATTATCGCCATCCATGGTCCATGCCGGACACCTTGGTATGGAGCCGGTACCGGATCCCATGATATTTTTCCGGAACATCAAATACGACCCAAGTAACCATAACCAACGCTTCGAAATGATCAAGTTACATGTTTTGGCATTTTATGGCAATTAAACTGGAATTTTGCTAGTCGTGCCTGTATTATCGCCTGCTAGTGTCCAGGCCGGACGCCTTGGTACGGAGCCGGTACCAGATCCCAAGATATTTTTGTGGGACATCAAATATGACCCAAGGAACAATAACCAAAGCTTCGAAATGATCCAGTTACACTTTATGGCAATTAAACTGGAATTCCGCCAGTCGTGCATGTATTATCACCATCCATGGTCCAGGCCGGACACCTTGGTATGGAGCCGGTACTAGATTGCATGATATCGGTCTGGGACATCAAATACGACCCAAGTAACCATAACGAACTCTACGAAATGATCAAGTTACATTTTTTCGCATTTTATGGCAATTAAACTGGAATTCCGCTAGTCGTGCCTGTAATATCGCCTGCCATGGTCCAGGACAGACGCCTTGGTACGGAGCTGGTACCGGATAGCATGATATTTCTATGGGACATCAAATACGACCCAAGGAACCATAACCAACACTTCGAAATGATCAAGTTACATTTTTTGTCATTTTATGGCGATTAAACTGGAATTCCGTCAGTCGTGCATCTATTATCGCCTGCCATTGTCCAGGCCGGACGTCTTGGTACAGAGCCGGTACCGGATCGAATGATATTTTTCTGGGACATCAAATTAACCACAAGGAACCATAACCAACGCTTAAAAATGATCAAGTTACATTTTTTCGCATTTTATGGCAATTAAACTGGAATTCGCCAGTCGTGCTTATATTATCACCTGCAATGGTCCAGGTCGCTCGCCTTGGTACGAAGCCGGTACCAGATCCATGATATTTGACTGGGACATCAAATATGACCCAAGGAACCATAACCAACGCTTCGAAATTATCAAGATACATTTTATGGCATTTATGGAAATTAAATAAGAATTCCGATAGTCGTGCCTGTATTATTGCCTACCATGTCCAAGCCGGACGCCTTGGTACGGAGCCGGTACCGGATAGCATGATTCTTGTCCGGGACATCAAATACGACCCAAGAAACAAAAACCAACGCTTCGAAATGATCAAGTTACATTTTATGGCAATTAGACTGGAATTCTGCCAGTCGTGCCTGTAATAACACCATCCATGGTCCAGGCCGGACACCTTGATATGGAGCCGGTACCGGATCGCATGATATTTTTCCGGGACATCAAATACGACCCAAGGAACCATAACCAACATTTCAAAATGATCAAGTTAAGTTTTATGGCAATTAAACTAGAATTCAGCCAGTCGTGCCTGTATTATCACCACCCATGGTTCAGGCCGGACACCTTTGTATGGAGCCGGTACCGGATCACATGATATTTATCCGGGACATCAAATACGACCCAGCTAACCATAACCAACTCATCGAAATGATCAAGTAACATTTGTTGGCGTTTTATGGATATTAAACTGGAATTCTGCTAGTCGTGCCTGTAATATCGCCTGCCATGGTCCAGGCCGGACGCCTTGGAACGGAGCTGGTACCGGATCGCATGATATTTTTCCGGGACATCAAATATGACCCAAGGAACCATAACCAACGCTTCGAAATGATCAAGTTACATTTTACGACAATTAAACTGGAATTCCACCAGTCGTGCATGTACTATCGCCATCCATGGTCCAGGCCGGACACCTTGGTATGGAGCCGGTACCGGAGCCCATGATATTTTTCCGGAACATCAAATACGACCCAAGTAACCATAACCAACTCTTCTAAATGATCAAGTTACATTTTTTCGCATTTTATCGCAATTAAACTGGAATTCCGCTAGTCCTGCCTGTAATATCGCCTGCCATGGTCCAGGCCGGACGCCTTGGTACCAAGCCAGTACCGGATCACATGATATTTGACCGGAACATCAAATACGACCCAAGTAACCATAACCAACTCTTCTAAATGATCCAGTTACATTTTTTCGCATTTTATCGCAATTAAACTGGAATTCCGCTAGTCCTGCCTGTAATATCGCCTGCCATGGTCCAAGCCGAACGCCTTGGTACGGAGTTGGTACTGGATTGCATGATATTTATCCGGGACATCAAATACCACCCAAGGAACCATAACGAACCCTTCGAAATGATCAAGTTATATTTTTTGACATTTTATGGCAATCAAATTGGAAATCTGCCAATCGTGCCTGTATTATCGCCTGCCATGGTCCAGGCCGGACGCCTTGGTACGGAGCCAATACCGGATTATATGATATTTGTCTGGGACATCAAATACAACACAACGAACCATAACCAACTCTTCGAAATTATCAAGTTACATTTTTTGGTATTTTATGGCAATTAAACTGGAATTCCGCTAGCCGTGCCTGTATTTATCACCTCCCATGTTCCAGACCGGACGCCTTGGTACGAAGCAGGAACCGGATCGCATTATATTTGACCGGGACGTCAAATACGACCCAAGTAACCATAACCAATGCTTCGAAATTATCAAGTTACATTTTTTGGCATTACATGGCAATTAAACTGGAATTCCGCCAGTCATGCCTGTATTATCGCCTACCATGGTCCAGGCCGGACGCCTTGGTACGGAGTCGGTACCGGATAGCATGATATTTTTTTGGGACATCAAATACGACCCAAGGAACCATAACCAAGACTTCAAAATGATCAATTTACATTTTTTGGCATTTTATGGCAATTCAACTGGGATTCCGCCAGTCGTGCCTGTATTATCTACTGCCATGGTCCAGGTCGGACGCCTTGGTACAGAGCCGGTACCGGATAATATGATATTTATCTGGGACATCAAATACGAACCAAGGAACCATTACCAACACTTCGAAATGATCAAGTTACATTTTTTGGCATTTTGTGGCAATTAAACTGGAATTCCACCAATCGTGCCTGTATCATCGCCTGCCATGGTCCAGGCCGGAAGCCTTGGTATGGAGCCGGTACCGGATAGCATGATATTTTTCCGGGACATGAAAGACCAACCAAGGAACTATAACCAACGCTTCGAAATGATCAAGTTATTGTTTTGGCATTTTATGGCAATAAAACTGGAATTCTGCCAGTCGTGCTTGTATTATCGCCATCCATGGTCCATGCCGGACGCCTTGGTACGGATCTGGTACCGGATCGCATATTATTTTTTCGGGACATCAAATACAACCCAAGAAACCATAACCAACTCTTCGAAAGGATTTTTTGGCATTTTATGGCAATTAAACTAGAATTCTTCCAAGTCGTGCCTGCATTATCGCCTTCCATGATCCAGGCCGGACGCCTTGGTACATAGCCGGTATCGAATCGCATGATATTTGTGTGGGACATCAAATACAACCCAAGGATTCATAACCAATGCTTTGAAATGATCAAGTTATATTTTTTGGAATTTTATTGCAATTAAACTGGAATTCAGCCAGCCGTGCCTCTATTATCGCCTGCCATAGTCCAGGACGGACGCCTTGGTACGAAGCCGGTATCGGATCACATGATATTTCTCTGGGACATCAAATACGACCCAAGGAACCATAACCAACGCTTCGAAATAATCAAGTTACATTTTTAGCATTTTATGGCAATTAAACTAGAATTCCGCCAGTCGTGCCTGTATTATCGCCTGCTATGGTCCAGGCCGGACGCCTTGGTACGGAGCCGGTTCCGGATCGCATGATATTTATCCGGACATCAAATACGACCCAAGGAACCATAACCAATGCTACGAAATGATCAAGTTACATGTTTTGGCATTTTATGGCAATTAAATTGGAATTTTACTAGTCGTGCCTGTATTATCGCCTGCCAGTGTCCAGGCCGGACGCCTTGGTACGGAGTCGGTACCAAATCCTAAGATATTTGTCCGGAACATCAAATATGACCCAAGGAACCATAAGGAAAGCTTCGAAATGATCAAGTTATACTTTATGGCAATTAAACTGGAATTCCGCCAGTCGTGCATGTATTATCACCATCCATGGTCCAGGTCGGACACCTTGGTATGGAGCCGGTACTAGATTGCATGATAACGGTTTGGGACATCAAATACGACGCAAGTAACCATAACCAACTCTTCGAAATGATCAAGTTACATTTTATGGCAATTAAACTGGAATTCCGCGAGTCATGCCTGTATTATCGCCATCCATGGTCCATACCGGACATCTTGGTATGGAGCCGTTACCGGATCGCATGATATTTTTCGGGACATCAAATACGACCCAATTAACCATAAACAACTCTTCGAAATGATCAGGTTGCATTTTTTGGCATTTTATGGCAATTAAACTGGAATTCCGCTAGTCGTGCCTGTAATATCGCCTTCCATGGTCCAGGACGGACGCCTTGGTATGGAGCTGGTACCGGATCGCATGATATTTCTCCGGGACATCAAATACGACCCAAGGAACCATAACCAACACTTCGAAATGATCAAGTTACATTTTTTGGCATTTTATGACAATTAAACTGGAATTCCATCAGTCGTGCCTCTATTATCGCCTGCCATTGTCCAGGTCGGACGCCTTGGTACAGAGCCGGTACCGGATCGTGTGATATTTTTCTGGGACATCAAATTCAACATAAGGAACCATAAGCAACGCTTAAAAATGATCAAGTTACATTTTTTTGCATTTTATGGATATTAAACTGGAATTCGCCAGTCGTGCTTCTATTATCACCTGCCATGGTCCAGGCCGGACGCCTTGGTATGAAGCCGGTACCGGATTGATGATATTTGACTGGGACATCATATATAACCCAAGGAACCATAACCAACGCTTCAAAATGATCAATTTATATTTTGGCATTTTATGGCAATTAAACTGGAATTCCGCCAGTCATGCCTGTATTATCGCCTGCCATGGTCCAGGCCGGACGCCTTGGTACGGAGCCGATAACGGATAGCATGATATTTGTCCGGGACATCAAATACGACCCAAGTAACCAAAACCAACGCTTCGAAATGATCAAGTTACATTTTATGGCAGTTAAACTGGAATTCCGCCAGTCGTGCCTGTAATTTCACCATCCATGGTCCAGGCCGGACACCTTGGTATGGAGCCGGTATCGGATCACATGATATTTTTCCGGGACATCAAATATGACCCAATTAACCATAACCAACTCTACGAAATGATCAAGTTACATTTGTTGGCATTTTATGGCAATTAAACTGGAATTCTGCTAGTCGTGCCTGTAATATCGCCTGCCATGGTCCAGGCCGGACGCCTTGGTACGGAGCTGGTACCGGATCGCATGATATTTGACTGGGACATCAAATATTACCCAAGGAACCATAACCAATGCTTCAAAATGATCAAGTTACATTTTATGACAATTAAACTGGAATTCCGCTAGTCCTGCCTGTAATATCGCATGCCATGGTCCAAGCCGGACGCCTTGGTACGGAGCTGGTACTGGATCACATGATATTTGTTCGGGACATCAAATACCACCCAAGGAACCATAAACAATGCTTCGAAATGATCAAGCTATATTTTCTGGCATTTTATGGCAATTAAATTGGAATTCTGCCAGTCGTGCCTGTATTATCGCCAACCATGGTCCAGGCCGGACGCCTTGGTACAGAGTCGATACCGGATCATATGATATTTGTCTGTCACATCAAATATAACACACCGAACCATAACCAACTCTTCGAAATTATCAAGTTACATTTTTTCGCATTTTATGGCAATTAAACTGGAATTCCGCCAGTCGTCCCTGTATTTATCACATCCCATGGTCCAGACCGGACGCCTTGGTACGAATCCGGTACCGGAGCACATGATATTTGACCGGGACATTAAATACTACCAAAGGAACCATAACCAATGCTTCGAAATTATCAAGTTACATTTTTTTGGCATTTTATGGCAATTAAACTGGAATTCCGCCAATCGTGCCTGTATTATCACCTCCCATGGTCCAGACCGGACGCCTTGGTACGAAGCCGGAACCGGATCGTATGATATTTGACCGGGACATCAAAATACAACCCAAGGATCCATAACCACCACTTCAAAATGATCAATTTACATTTTTTAATATTTTATGGCAATTCAACTGGGATTCCGCCAGTCGTGCCTGTATTATCTACTGCCATGGTCCAGGCCGGACGCCTTGGTACAGAGCCGGTACCGGATAATACGATATTTATCCGGGACATAATATACGACCCAAGGAACCATAACCAATGCTTCGAAATGATCAAGTTACATTTTTTGGCATTTTATGGCAATTCAACTGGGATTCCGCTAGTCGTGCCTGTATTATCTATTGCCATGGTCCAGGCCGGACGCCTTGGTACAGAGCCGGTACCGGATAATATGATATTTATCCGGGACATCAAATACGACCCAAGGAACCATAACCAACGCTTCGAAATGATCAAGTTACATTTTTGGCATTTTATGGCAATTAAACTGGAATTCCGCCAATCGTGCCTGTATTATCACCTCCCATGGTCCAGACCGGACGCCTTGGTACGAAGCCGGAACCGGATCGCATGAATATTGACCGGGACATCAAATACGACCCAAGGAACCATAACCAACACTTCAAAATGATCAATTTACATTTTTTGGCATTTTATGGCAATTAAACTGGAATTGCGCCAATCGTGCCTGTATTATCGCCTGCCATGGTCCAGGCTGGACGCCTTGGTACGGAGCCGGTACCGCATCACATGATATTTGTCTGGGACATCAAATATGACCCAAGGAACCCAAACCAACGCTTCGAAATGATCAAGTTACATTTTATTGCAATTAAACTGGAATTCTGCCAGTAGTGCCTGTAATATCACCATCCATGGTCCAGGTCGTACACCTTGGTATGGAGCCGGTACCGGATAGCATGATATTTGTTCGTGAGATGAAAGACGACCCAAGGAACCATAACCAACGCTTTGAAATGATCAAGTTACTTTTTTGGCATTTTATGGCAATTAAACTGGAATTCCACCATTCGTGCATGTATTATCGCTAGCCATGGTCCAGGTCGGACGCCTTGGTACGGAGCCGGTACCGGATAGCATGATATTTGTCCGGGACAGCAAATACGACCCAAGGACCATAACCAACGCTTCGAAATGATCAAGTTAAATGTTTTGGTATTTTATGGAAATGAAACTGGAATTCCGCTAGTCGTGCCTGTATTATCGCTTGCCATTTTCCAGGTCGGACGCCTTGGTACGGAACCGATACCGAATCGCATGATATTTATCCGGGACATGAAATATGACCCAAGGAACCATAACCAAAATTTTGAAATGATCAAGTTACATTATTTGGCATTTATGGCAATTAAACTCGAATTCTGCTAGTCGTGCGTGTATTATCACCTGCCATGGTCCAAGTCGGACGCCTTGGTACGAAGCCGGTACTGAATCACATGATAGTTGTTCGGGACATCAAATACAACCCAAGGAACCATAACAAACGCTTAAAAATGATCAAGTTACGTATTTTGGCATTTTATAGAAATTAAACTAGAATTTCGCGCCGTGCCTGTATTATCGCCTGCCATGGTCCAGGTCGGACGCCTTGGTATGGAGATGGTACCGGATAGCATGATATTTTTCTGGGACATCTAATACGACCCAAGGAACCATAACCAATGCTTCGAAATGATTATTTTACATTTTTTAGCATTTTATGGCAATTAAACTGGAATTCCGCTAGTCGTGCCTGTATTTTTCACCTCCCATGGTCCAGACCGGACGCCTTGGTACGAAGACGAAACCGGATCGCATGATATTTGACCGGGACATCAAATACAACCCAAGGATCCATAACCAACACTTCAAAATGATCAATTTACAATATTTAGCATTTTATGGCAATTCAACTGGGATTCCGCCAGTCGTGCCTGTATTATCTACTGCCATGGTCCAGGCCGGACGCCATGGTACAGAGCCGGTACCGGATAATATGATATTTATCCAGGACATCAAATACGATCCAAGGAACCATAACCAACGCTTCGAAATGATCAAGTTACATTTTTTGGCATTTTATGGCAATTAAACTGGAATTCTGCCAATCGTGCCTGTATTATCACCTCCCATGGTCCAGACTGGACGCCTTGGTACGAAGCCGGAACCGGATCGCATGATATTTGACCGGGACATCAAATACGACCCAAGGAACCATAACCAACACTTCAAAATGATCAATTTTAATTTTTTGGCATTTTATGGCAATTCAACTGGGATTCCGCCAGTCGTGCCTGTATTATTTAGTGCCATGGTCCAGGCCAGACGCCTTGGTAAAGAGCCGGTACCGGATAATATGATATTTATCCGGGACATCAAATACGACCCAAGGAACCATAACCAACGCTTCGAAATGATCAAGTTACATTTTTTGGCATTTTATGGCAATTAAATTGGAATTCCGCCAATCGTACCTGTATTATCACCTCCCATGGTCCAGACCGGACGCCTTGGTACGAAGTGGGAACCGGATCGCATGATATTTTACCGGGACATCAAATACGACCCAAGGAACCATAACCAACACTTCAAAATGATCAATTTACATTTTTTGGCATTTTATGGCAATTCAACCGGGATTCCGCCAGTCGTGCCTGTATTATCTACTGCCATGGTCCAGGCCGGACGCCTTGGTACAGAGCCGGTANTGGCAATTAAACTGGAATTCCGCCAATCGTGCCTGTATTATCACCTCCCATGGTCCAGACCGGACGCCTTGGTACGAAGCCGGAACCGGATCGCATGATATTTGACCGGGACATCAAATACGACCCAAGGAACCATAACCAACACTTCAAAATGATCAATTTTCATTTTTTGGCATTTTATGGCAATTCAACTGGGATTCCGCAAGTCGTGCTTGTATTATCTAGTGCCATGGTCCAGGCCGGACGCCTTGGTAAAGAGCCGGTACCGGATATTATGATATTTATCCGGGACATCAAATACGACCCAAGGAACCATAACCAACGCTTCGAAATGATCAAGTTACATTTTTTGGCATTTTATGGCAATTAAATTGGAATTCCGCCAATCGTACCTGTATTATCACTTCCCATGGTCCAGACCGGACGCCTTGGTACGAAGCCGTAACCGGATCACATGATATTTGACCGGGACATCAAATACGACCCAAGGAACCATAACCAACGCTTCGAAATGATCAAGTTACATTTTTTGGCATTTTATGGCAATTAAATTGGAATTCCGCCAATCGTACCTGTATTATCACTTCCCATGGTCCAGACCGGACGCCTTGGTACGAAGCCGGAACCGGATTGCATGATATTTGACCAGGACCTCAAATACGACCCAAGGAACCATAACCAACACTTCAAGATGATCAATTTTCATTTTTTGGCATTTTATGGCTATTCAACTGGGATTCCACCAGTCGTGCCTGTATTATCTACTGCCATGGTCCAGGTCGGACGCCTTGGTACAAAGCCGGTACCGGATAATATGATATTTATCCGGGACATCAAATACGACCCAAGGAACCATAACCAACGCTTCAAAATGATCAAGTTACATTTTTTGGCATTTTATGGCAATTAAACTGGAATTCCGCCAGTCGTGCCTGTAATATCACCATCCATGGTCCAGGCCGGACACCTTGGTATGGAGCCGGTATCGGATAGCATGATATTTTTTCGTGAGATGAAAGACTTCCCAAGAAACCATAACCAACGCTTCGAAATGATCAAGTTACTTTTTTTGGCATTTTATGGCAATTAAACTGGAATTCCGCCAGTCGTGCCTGTAATATCACCATCCATGGTCCAGGCCGGACACCTTGGTATGGAGCCGGTATCGGATAGCATGATATTTTTTCGTGAGATGAAAGACTTCCCAAGAAACCATAACCAACGCTTCGAAATGATCAAGTTACTTTTTTTGGCATTTTATGGCAATTAAATTGGAATTCTGCCAGTCGTGCTTGTAGTATCGCCAGCCATGGTCCAGGCCGGACGCCTTTGTACTAAACCGGTACCCGATCGCATGATATTTCTCCGGGACATCTACTGCCATGGTCCAGGCCGGACGCCTTGGTACAGAGCCGGTACCGGATAATATGATACTTGTCCGGGACATCA